>JAUMHN010437161.1:0-11741 GCA_032360265.1 Heliamphora ciliata
GGATAGCGGCTGCCTGGTGGTGTAAAGTGGCTTGGTGGTGGTTCTTGGTGGCGCAGTGATTGAGGGGGAAGGACCGAGAGGGAGAGAGGTTGAGAGGGAGATCTGGGGGAAAGAGAGATCGGGGAAAGAGGGAGGAGAGAAGGGGGGTCACCAGTGGTTCTGGTGATGGCCGACGGTGGGTTCGTCGGCAAAAATGGGTGGCGCCGACGCCGGTGCTAGGGGAGGGTGGAGGCCCGGCGTCGGTTGCGTGGTGGTGGTGCGATGATGGGGGAGAACGTGTGTCGATCCCCTCTTCTTCTTTACTGTTGTGCTTCATTTCTTCGATTTTGCGGGTCAAGCCTTTCCTCTGGCTTTTGTTTGGTGCAATTTGCCTCAGTTTTATTAGTGTTGTGCGTGGAAAGAACTAGTAAGAGCTATTTATAGATCATTCATGAGAACACTTGGCGAAAATGGGCCATGCACTCATGCTTAGGTGTCGTTAGGTGTCGTTCTGGGATTTACAACGACATGCAACCGTTCATTTGCTGATATTTGCATTGTGAATTTTACTGCATAATTTTTTTTTTGATGTAGAATTTTAATTTTAGAAAAAATTTCAAAATTTTGAAATAATTTTTAATATATTTTCATGAATTATCGTGTAGTTAGAATTTTCATGGGAATTTTCTAACTATATAATATTATTTTATTTCGATTGTTGATTTATTAGTAATTTTTAATAGATGCAATTTTTTTTTTGTCGGTTGTCACATCTTCCCCACTTTTAGGAAATTTGGTCCTCCAAACTTGACTCGGGTTACGTTAATAGACATTGTACCTCATGTGAATAGCTCCAAACATTTGTGTCTCGTGTCGATCTTTTGTAGCTTTATCCCTAAAGTGGTTTGTCAGCCATAGTTTCTCAAGTGGAATGACTTGTTGTGGAGTCGCTATTTTTTAAATTTTTTTTTCTATGATATATATCAGCCGTTCTTCGTAACTCAAATTTTGGCTTATTTTCACAGGTGGTCGAGTCAAGATAAGAGCTGGGTCGGCAATGTATTTTCTTAGCAAAGTGGGACGAAACATAAAAAGGTTTGCGTCGAATTGGGTCAACTTATATATAAACACGTAAGGAGTAGTTAGAGAGAGGTTACAACTACTTCTTTTATGTTTCGATGATTCCTCGGAGCTAGGGATATATTCTCCCTTGCCTTTGGTTGTTGCTGTCATTCTTCTTGTGATCTAGGGATGATTTTTTTTTCTTCTAAGTTGTTCATTTTAAAATCTTTGAAGTGGGTTGGGTTCAGGATACAATTCTAAAGAGAACTTAGCTTTAGTGTTCTCATTACGCTTAGTTTTCTTGCTATGTTTTTGTCGTCTCACGAGGGTATTTTAGATTATTTCTTGAAAGAGGCATTGGATTTTGATTTTCGTGGTATCGAAAGTGGAAACGAATAAATTATTAGGAGCGAGTCTAATTGTTCGAAACGTTAATAATATTCTTTATCGATAGGGTCAAAACACTGTTGAGTTTTACAACACCATTGGGAAGCATGCTAATTTCTTATTTCTAGATTTGGGGCCTAAGGCTTTTGGTGTCCTTTAAAACTTTCATTGGCAAAACTATAGGGTCCGAAGTCAAAAGGTGCTTACATCGGTAGAGGATAGGTAGGCAACTCATCTACGACAGCTTCATTCTGGTTCTGAGGGTCCCTAAGTACTAGAATAAGCATATTTGTTTGTTCTTGGTTGTTTTCCTTGCTTGGTGACCTTCTCGCACCTTCCGCTCATGGGTCTAAATTTCGGTCTTGACTTTCTAGAATCTTTAGTTCTGCGTTTTGGCTCATGCTCCCGTCTTTTGTCGTCTTTTCGACTTCTTCTTGATTCCTCGGACACTTTCGTCGAAGATGATCATTTGCCCTGCAGTTCCAACATCCGTTTTTTGATTTCATGCATTTTTCGGCATGTACTTTTTCACAAGAGTCACATAGGTACCTAAATTTTTTTCGATCGCTCTTTTTTTGCAAAATACTCGAGTTGAGTCTCTTTTTAGCTTTCCTTCGATATCCAAGCACCTGATTTCTAGATTTTCCTGATACGGATCGTTCTTCCTTTCTTCGAGTTGTGGAAGTGTGTTAATTTGGAGGTAAGCTTGTATTGCTTGTTGTTGGCGCTGGATCACCTTGAGTAATCCTTCCATTTTTCACTGAAGTCATCCTAACTGGTTGCCTACATTCATTATGATTTGATCTCGGGTGCTATTATTAGCAGAAGCTATGACTGCAGTTTATAAAGGTTGTTGTTAGAATTAAAATTTTTATTCGAATAAATTCGTATTTTACACGAGATTTAACAATTTCTATTCTGATGGAGTTGGCATTTTAAATAAATTCAACTCGATTAACTTTCCCAGACTTTCCATTAGAAGAAACGGTGATCATGCGTTCTTCTAATTAGAATTCAAGGATAATTGCTTGGTTGATATAACAAATTCTTAGGGAGTTCTTACGATTTTAAGGATTTTCTTACGATTTTTTTTAACGAGATTCTAGGGTGTTCACTTGAATTACCATATTATTCTCATTTCTAACGTGAGGTATTCGAAGAATAACACATTGCAAGTATTACAGTTTCATACAAAAGAATTGTTTTGAAAAGTAGTCAGATACTTATCTATAATATTATATTATTAAGAATACAAAAAATACAAAAATTGGTAAACAGGCTGATAAAATACTGTCTGGCCCTATATCATGACTGAACGCTATCCATTTTGGGGAGGTTGACTATTTCGAACTTTACTTATTAACTTTTTTATAATGCTCCAGGTTATCTCTTTTTGTTAACGCTATATTATTTTGACGTGCAGATGCTATCTGTCTACTGTTCGCTTTGCCAAATCTAGATAAATGGACTTTCGTATTTTACCAAAAACTCTATTAGTGAAGAAAACTTCATAAATGGTTAGATTTAAAGGGTTCACTTTAAACGATTCCTACGAGAATGTTACAAGTGGGTATGGTATGGTAGTATTTTCTAATGTGTCTATGCTACCTATGGGCCCGTATTGTAAAAAGTGTTCCAACAATTACTAACTTACTCAACTAAAGTACATTTAAGACCATTATGAACACACGAAAGCAAGCAAAAATGGTGCAAGTGTCCTAAGCTTTAGGTTTGTAAGAAAATATTTGCTCTGAATTTTTGAAAACATTTGCACTAATTTTTAAAAAAAACAACCATGCTCTGATACCATCTCTGTCACGACCCATTTCTAAGAACGGCGACCGTGACCGGCCAATGAGTTAAAAACCCACCCGAGGCCTCTTTCATTCTTTATTTTTCATTCTTCATTTGGAATTTTTCCAATTGAGTTTTCAAACGATCTCATTCTAGTCATTCCGAATTTAAAATAATTGTAAATCATTCATTGAAAAGGAATTACTTCCCTTAAATATTCTCAGTGATCTCATGTAAAAACTCCTGAGCTTACTAACTGTGTGTTTAATATTTAAACAACATAACGAGATACAAGAATCTAAATGCAACAATTACAGAATTTGAAATAAAACTATGAATAAATTAAATCATATTTTTCCTTGCTACCGGGTCCTACATGCATTCAAGTATTACCTGAAATTGTTCAACATCCATTAGCAAAGCTAGTGTGAGTGCATAAATATCTGAGTTATTATCTGCTTTCTATTTTTAGAATGATGTCTGAATAAACGGTTCTGCCAGCAATTCAGGGAGTTACCCCGCAGTGAAAAATGATCATTTTCTAGTCATCTGGCCGTGACCCACCGCCCTTATTACATCACCTTGCTGGTATATTTTATCGCCCCTTAGCCATCGAGACGATGTTTATACTATCATTCTTATCTTTATAACATCACATTTTCATAGCCATTTTCAACAATAATTGTGGTGCAGCTCAAAATCATTATAAAACGATAATTAAAAACTTAACTAACTCAGATATATGAAAACTCACCTGACGTTTGCAAAAGTCAGTAAATTTTGCTTAGGAATTCCTAATCTAAACAAAATAAAAAATACAAATTTCAGTACGATGTTCATACCTTTGTTCATTTTAATAAGAACTCAATTAATCTATTTATAGTTAAAACTATGTAAAAAATGCTTAAAATAAGAAAACCTTTTTAATTTCTAAAATAATATTTTAAGGAAGTTATAGCTAACAAAATAAATCTGCTTTTCATAAATTTCTTTTAAAAGAAAAAACACCAAAAAAAGGAACTAAACTTAAATTCTTTTAAAATATTTGAGCCTAATATGTTTGGCCAATGCTAACTAACTATATTTTCAACACCAAAAGTTATTAGTTAAGAAAAGATTAAAAGAGCTGATTTGTAATTAGGAAAACTAATTTACATAGTTACTTTAAAATAACATGGTCTAATCTAATTTATTAAAGAGAATGCGTTTATTTTAAAATTCTTTAAAATAAGAAAAAATGGGCAGTTTATTTAACTTAAAAAATCAAACATCTTTTATGCCTTAACAAATTTTCTTTTTAATTTTTCTTATATTATTTTACATGATGGATTTCAAAGGTATAATGAACTAGTTTAAAATTAGAATTCTTCATTTAATTTTCATTAGTTTTTGCTTTCTGTTTAAAATAATGAAAGTAAATAATAACCAATAATTAACACATTATTTTTAGCTTTCTGTTTTAAATCATAACCAATAATTAACATAAAAAGATACTAATTTACTGATTCTCATACATAATTGAAACACATATACACACACATTTATATATATATATATATATATATATATATATATATATATATAGGATACATATATATATTATACACACAATATACATGTTTTATCCACACACAATACATATACAATATATACAGCATATATACACACACACATATATATATAACACACACACGGTGCACACACACACATACACACAGTACACTATACATACATACACACACTATACAATCTCAGTACAGTACATGAGTGAGAGAGAGACAAAGAGAGATCGGAGAGAGAGGGGAGGGATAGCGGCTGCCTGGTGGTGTAAAGTGGCTTGGTGGTGGTTCTTGGTGGCGCAGTGATTGAGGGGGAAGGACCGATAGGGAGAGAGGGAGATCTGGGGGAAAGAGAGATCGGGGAAAGAGGGAGGAGAGAAGGGGGGTCACCGGCGGTTCTGGTGATCCCCGACAGTGAGTTCATCGGCAGAAATGGGCGGCGCTGACGCCGGTGTTAGGGGAGGGTGGAGGCGTTGCGTCGGTTGCGTGGTGGTGGTGTGACGGTGGGGGAGAGCGTGCGTCGATCCCCTCTTCTTCTTTACTGTTGTGCTTCATTTCTTCGATTTTGCGGGTCAAGCCTTTCCTCCGGCTTTCGTTTGGTGCAATTTGCTTCAGGTTTATTAGCGTTGTGCGTGGAAAGAACTAATAAGAGCTATTTATAGATCATTCATGAGAACACTTGGCGGGAATGAGCCATGCACTCATGCTTAGGTGTCGTTCTGGGATTTACAATTACATGCAACCGTTCATTTGCTGATATTTGCATTGTGAATTTTACTGCATTAACTTTTTTTTTGATGTATAATTTTAATTTTAGAAAAAATTTTAAAATTTTGAAATAAGTTTTAATATATTTTCATGAATTACCGTGTAATTAGAATTTTCATGGAAATTTTCTAACCATATAATATTATTTTATTTTGATTGTTGATTTATTAGTAATTTTTAATAGATGCAATTTTTTTTTGTCGGTTGTCACATCTACGGTCTCAAACAAGCCCCTCGAGCTTGGTATGAAAGGCTCACTGATCACCTTTTAAATTCTGGCTTTGTTCAAGGAGGAGCCGATAAAACTCTCTTCCAAAAGAAAATTGAGGATGACTTGCTCATTGCTCAAATTTATATTGATGACATTGTATTTGGCTCCACTTCGGATCATTACTCTCATTACTTCGGTGCCGAGATGAGCCATGAATTTCAAATGAGCTTAGTCGAGGAATTGAGCTATTTCTTGGATTTTCATGTCAGACAAATGAAAAATGGTATTTTTATATCTTAATCTGTGTATGCCCATGACCTTATTATGAAATTTGGCTTAAATTTCGGAAAAGAAGCCTGAACTCCCATGAGTACGAGCATCAAACTTGGGAAATACTCCAAAGGGAAAGATGTTGATCCCACTTTGTATCAGAGTGTGATAGGGAGTCTTTTGTATCTCACCGCTAGTCGTCCTGACTTATCTTTTAGTATTGGAGTTTGTGCACGATTCCAAGCATGTCCCAAAGAGTCCCATCTTACTGCTGTCAAGCGTATCATACGCTGCGTCAAATGGACTAAGAGTCTTGGGTTGTGGTATCCTCATGATACCAATACGGATCTTGCAGCTTTTTTTATGCCGACTAGGTCGGAAATATTGATGATCGAAAAAGTACCTCGGGAGGATGTTTTTATTTGGGTAACTACTTGGTTGCTTGGCATAGCAAGAAGAAAAATTGTGTCTCTCTGTCCACTGCTGAGGCAGAATATATTGCTGCTGGGAGTAGTTGCACACAATTGTTGTGGATGATGCAAATGCTTCAGGACTACGGATTTACCCAAAGCACTATGATTGTATTCTGTGATAATACTAGTGCTATCAATATTTCAAAAAATCCTATTTAACACTCCCGCACCAAACACATCGACATTCGCCATCATTTTATCCAGAATCTTATTGAATATGGTGTTGTGACTCTCGAGTTTATTCCCACTCAAGATCAAAAGGCCAATATTTTCACTAAACCCTTGGACTTCTCTAGGTTTGGATTCCTTAGGATGTCTATTGGTTTAATCTCTATGGATTAGCATGTGGGGTTCCTTATCACTCTTGGGTGTCTCTCTTTCTTTCTCAAGAGTTGATTCTTTCCTTATCTTCTTTCTTCTGTCCTCTATTTCTTTGTCTCGCTTTTTATTGCATGCTTGTGTGCCTGATTGCGTGCTTGTGTGTTTGTCCTTTATTTGCATATCTTGGACTTGGATGAAGTGTGGTTTCTTACTTTTTTTGCATAGCTATTTGATGGATCCTCATGTGCTTCAGATTTTTACTCTCTTGTGAGTCTTGCTAGTGTTCAAAATTATGTTTAAAAATCTAATTCTCATCTCTATGCGCACACACTCTCCTGGAGCATGTTGTCCTGATGAGGTTGTAAGGTCAATTCGATCTGGGTTCTTTGGTTTACTCCCTTCGATGACTTGATTGACCGATATTTGTGGTTTATCTTAAGTTGCTTTCCCTCATGACCTTCTACCCATCCTTGTATTTGTGACGGCCTACGAGATGATGCTTATCTCATTTGGGTGATACCGTCTTTTGAAGGATATCCTCTTTGCCTCCTCCCTTCTTCAAAAAAAAAAATAAATAAATAAAATAAAATAAAAGGAAATCATATCTCAAGATAAATATATATCTTTGTGGCTGTGTGCCTTGACCTATTTCTCTTTCCTTGGCTGAGGTTTGTGCTTATGACTCAAGGTCCAAATGCTAGGCGGTTTGACTTCAATGTTGTCTTGATCGGTGTTTGAACCTTAGCTCATGGGTTGTCTCTTCTCTTACCTCTCATCAGTATCTTACTCCTCTGCTACAGAGTTCACCATTTACACTTGATAGAGTTATGAGTTTGAGAATTTTTATCTTAAGTTGTTGCATGCAACCGTCACTTGAATATGTTGATATCTGTATCTCATGTTGTTCTCTCACCTTTCATATGCTCAAACTTTAGCATGGACTCTCCACTAAGTCTTCTCTGTGATCTGCTTATGCATGGTTAAATTTTTTTTATCTAAACAAAAATGTTCATGTTTGTTGTTCTCTAGTTGCATATGTTATGCCTCATCTTTTGTTGAGGGGGAAGTCTCTTGGAGTGTGGGGTTTTGAAATTTGGTTTTTCTCGCCTTCCAGTGCATGGCGCTCGTTGGGCACTCAAGCGCCTACTGGGGCTCGCAAGGCGCTCGCTATGTGCTTGAGCGCCCATGCGCGTGGTCTAGCTTTAAATGCGTTCGCTAGGCGCTCAAGCTCCAAACGAGCGCTGACACGCGCTCGCAAGGCTCTCGCATGGCGCTTGAGCGCCTGTGCGCGTTTTTCCCTTTTAAGGGAGCCGGCGACCCTTCTTCTTCTCACACCTTCTCATTTCTCACAATCTCTCTCTCTAGATCTCTCTCTCTCTCTCTCTTACCGGTTCATCCTTATCTCCCTCGCGTTCTTCGCATTCTTCATGGCTCCAATTCTTTCTCCTTCCGTAGGTATGGTTTCCTCTTTTTCCTTTATTTCTTGTTGCTTTTCCATACTTCTGCTTTTGAGCATTATTAGTCTTCTGTTCTTCCTTACCGGTGCCTCCACTAGCGGGACCAAGTCCCGTGGGTGGAAACAGCCTCATGCCCAGTCTCTGGGTTACGACCCTCTCCCCACTCCTGAGGCCCGTACGGCCTATGGCGTGCTTGCTGGACGCGGCATCCTCATTGAGAGGAATGTTCTTGTGTCCAGCTTTATCTATACTGGCTTAGCTGAGCAGTTTGCTCAGCATCGCTGAGTCGGCCTGTGCTCCCGGTCACCAAGAGGTGCTTTCTGAGATGGTTCGCGAGTTCTACGCGAACGTCTCCTCGGTTGACCGTGAGCAGTGGTCTCTGACCACTAGGGTCCGTGGCCGCGTTCTTATCTTCTCTGTTGCCGACATTGTTTCTCTTTACGATGTCCCTCGGGTCGAGGATACTTAGTATCCTCTAGGTATCGACTTTCGTCCATCTCGTGGTGAGGTTTCCCGTGAGCTCTCTGACGGTGCCTACAGCTCCCTAAACCCACCTTAAACAACATCATCTTGCACCCCACTATCGCACACTGAACAAAATTGTTGCTTCAATTATCGAGCCCACTGGACATACGTCAAACATCACCGCTCCTCATGCTGATCTCTTATATGCCATCAAGCATGGGTACTCCATCACCCTGCCCTGTCACATCTGGTATATCATCCAGTCTTATGCCCAGCGTCCTTAGGGTACTGCAGACATTCCTTTCTGCTCCCTCATCACTCGGTTCTACCGATCTCATTCCGTTCCGACCATCCCTGGGGACCCCATGCTCTTCCCCAAGGGCGATATCACCTTGCAGACCGAGAGTCTCAGCGCCGCTCATGTGGACGTGGACCCTTCTGCTACTCCTCTTGAAGAGCGTGACCCTCCTGAGTATCCGGCTATCATTCCTGCTTTCACTCCTCTCCACCCTGTTCTACCCCTCCTCATCCTACTGATCCTACACTGGATGCCCATCCTCCTGCAGTTGCCTCCAGCTCTGTTGCTGGCCCGTCTTTTACTCTCCCGCCTCTCCCGGTTGCTCCTCCTACCGGTGCTACTGCTTCTGATCTGATGTGTCAGGTGCTTCAGTATCTCGCCCGATTCGATGCTCACGACAGGACGCTAGTCACCTTTCAGGAGTAGCTGGCATTTGTCGATCTTCAGCTCGCCCTGATCCAGCAGCGGCTCGTCGCGGACTACACCACCACAGATGACGAGGCTCCACCACTGAAGGACTAGCTTAGTTGTCTATTTTCCCCTTGGCGTTTTCATGACAAAAGGGGGAGAACTTTTAGTTGCTTGTAGTTTAGTTGTTGGTAGTCCTTGTATATCTTTTTTGATGTATCAAGCAGTTTATGTACGTAGAAAGGTTTGATGTATCTCTTTTTTATGTATTTTGTTCTCAGCCTATCATTTTTGTATCCATGTACTTAAACTTGCTATTTTTACTGGAGCAATGTCTTTTATATATATACAAGATCTTCTGTTATCACCATGGCTGTCTTCCTTTTTCATATATGTCATATTGTATTATGATTACTATTTCAGCCATACTTTAAATATCATGTTATTGTTCTTCACTTTGTTGGATTTAGTGTGTAGTTTCTCTACAAATTATGCAGTCTCAATGCCTCATGATTAGTGTCTAGGTGCCTAGAGTTTGTGGATCTCTTTGTATCTAATTCTTTTCATGTATTGCGTATGTTGTTTGTTTATGGGATTTTGTCCCAGAAATGCCTAAGGGGGAGATTGTTAGTATAGTTGGCTATTTTCGATATTCAAAAAAATCACCGGAGTCTGTACCCTTATTTTGTTTATGTATGGTCGTTAGGTTTGTCTAGTGTCTCCGCTCTTTTCATCATCGGATCTTGCACCGGTGGACGTGCTAGATTTCTTTCGGCAACCCCAACAAGGTATACGACCTCTCTTGTGCACAATCACTGCATATTTAGTTTTTGTCTTGCATAAATGTCGTTTATGTTGCATGCATGTATCCTAGGGCTTGCTTGAGGCCTAAGTTTCTCAGGCGCTCGCAGTGCGCTCGCAGAGCGCTTGAGCGCCCCTAAGCGCTCGTCTAGCGCTTGAGCGCCCCACCTCCAGTGAGCAACGCTCGCTAAGCGCTCGTTTGGTACTTGAGCACCCATTGGACCACCTTTCGAGTGGTGAGCGCTCTTAGGACGCTCACTAGGCGCTTGAGCGCCCATTGGACCACCTTTCCAGTGGTGAGCACTCTTAGGGCGCTCGCTAGGCGCTTGAGCGCCCCTCGTGTCTCCTTTTCCAGTGTTGAGTGCTCTTAGGGTGCTTGCCAGACGCTTGAGCGCTCATGGTGCTCCTTGGTGTTCCAGTTCACGCGCTTGGCCATTTTGGTCGATATATTCAATGCGCTCGCAAAGCGCTGAAACGGGCGCTTGAGCGCCTGTGCGCGCTCGCATAGCACTCGTTGGGAGCTTCAACGCCCAGTCCTTTTTCATCAACCAATCCTGGTTGAGCCATGTTTTTGTATATAAGCTTAACAGTGTTCGTTCATTAGGTTATTGGAGTGTCCCCTGAACTTCTAAAGAGGCTACTTTCTCTCTCAAGGAGCCTTACATTTACTCCATCATCTTACCATCATTTTGTAGCAACCTAAGGGCATTTAATAGTAATTTTAAGCACCTTAGGTTATTTATTCTTCTTAAAAATCACAATTTTTCATATACACTCATTTTCACATCATTCACACACTTGGCCGAGTTGACTCGGAGCCGTCAACAAATGGAGATCGAGTCGTTGTGCTCGTGGTTGCTATGGGATCAATGAGGTGCCTGGGGAGCTAAGTCAAGAAGCGAAGTTAGATCTATATTGTAGTAATGGTTGTAATCCCTTCCTCGTTGTGTTTCTTGTATCCTTATTGATTCATAGTGGATTATTGTGTGTTGGTGCCGTGGTTTTTATTCCGGGAGTATACCCTAGGGTTTCCACGTTATATCTCATGTGTTGTGGTGCATGTGTTTTATTTCTTTGGTTTTTACCTTTGTTCTCAAACGATTCAAAACTTTCATTAAAAACAAAAAACTAATTTTTATTGGCCTATTCACCCCCCCTTTAGGCTCAATCCTTAAGTTTGTTAGGTTTTTCACAGAAGGGAAGAAAGACTGAAGTACAGCTGCAAATGTTCCTTTCTGGAGATATACAATGAGCAAATAACAGACCTCCTGGAGCCTTCATCAAACAATCTACAAGTAAGTATTGCTGTACGTGATTCATTACCCAGAGTTTTATTTTACATTTACATATAATGAGATGGAAGTGCTTTAATTCTACAGATTAGAGATGACCTAAAGAAAGGGGAATATGTTGAAAACCTCACAGAATATTGTGTGAAAACTGGTAGCGACGTTCTCAAGCTTCTATTATAGGTGTGACTAAAAGTGA
>JAUMHN010437183.1:0-11740 GCA_032360265.1 Heliamphora ciliata
GTCACGTGAAACACCCATAAACAACCATACATACACCCAACCCGTGACTACACTCTCAACATAAAACATATATGCATTTAATATCAACGCCAAAAATGCTTACATAGCACGGCTCCAACACCGATAACATGTTATAACATACATGGTTCAACAGAATAAAAATCAAGATCACAGATCTTCCACCTCAACCGGCAATCCCGAATCAACTTGCGTGACCGGTACCTGAAAAACATTTCAAATCCTACACCATGACCCAAAGCTCAGCAGAAACAGACAAGCATGAAATATAAACAAAACATGCTCGAAAAACGAGGTGCAGCTTTCGACTCTCTTTCAAGCCTTAAAATAGTTTGAAAACGGTTTTATATCACGACTCACCAGAGTCAGAAAAATAGTTTGAAAACACGGCTCGCACGAACCTCAAAAGAAACAGGTATATGTATGCAGGACAGGTATACATATCTAAACTGACTCACAAGCCTCAACAACAGCTCTACAATAATCGAAGTTAACTCATGCAATCCATGCAATTCGCCCAACACACCACGTGCAACACACGCAACACATGCTTCGTCAGGACCTCGTTTTCGTCCTTCAAATACTCGCACACAAGTGCATCGTTAGGACCACGTTTCCGTCCCTCCGATATTCGTACACAAGTGCATCATTAGAACCACGTTTCCGTCCATCGTCAGCCAGGGCTAACATCTATACCAATATCACATAAGACCACATTTTCGTCTTATGTTTCAAAATCACGTAAAACCACATTTTCGGCTTACATTTCAAAATGATATAAGACCACATTTCCGTCTTATGTTTCACAATCATATAAGACCACATTTTTGTCTTATGTTTGACAATCATATAAGACCACAATTTCGTCTTATAACATGCATAAATAAAACTATAATTATAAATGCATAAAAACACGGATAACCACGACATCCCATATAACGATGCCACATAACCTGTCATGACATCTCATGCTACACAACCGTCATTCGCTCACCCAAACTACCCGTCCACTCACTGGGACAACCAAAGATGCAAAAAACCAACACCTAACTTGGAGACCAACACCGTTCAAGCAGTCGAACGCTCAACCACCGCTCGAGCGGTTCGCTACCGACATACATCTCTGTCACACCACCGTTCGAGCGCTCAACCACCGCTCGAACAATCATCACTGGGTGAAAAACCAAACGAATAAACAAAACTAAACCCCGCACGCATAATACGTATACATAAACATGATGTTCTAAACAACAATCAAAGCGGTAAACAACACGTCAAATATATATAACGAAAACGATTTTCACCAAAACCCCATCCTTTCCTAAAACCCCCCTTTTTAGGAAAAGAACCACGTGTCCAGACACGCCCCGCACCCAACGATGCACCAACCACCACGCACACAACCGTGCACCAACACCCCGCATGACATGACCAACATCCTCTCCGTGACTTCAATTGACAGGACCCTATAATCTAATCAACTGAAAAATCACTAGAGGAGAGCAGTTGATTGAATCCCATAACCCGATCAACTAAAATCCCACCACACAACCAAAAGAAGAATCCCCCAACCCCAACACGGCCAACACAAACCCACACACGCCCAACACAGCAAACACGAACCCCCACACGCCCAACACGGTCAACACGGATGAAAAATGGTTAAGAAAATTTGACATACCCTCACTATTTTGATCATAACTTTTTCTACAAAAAGAATTTTCTTGTGAGAGAGGTGTCATTGGAAAGACAACTTTTGAGACTTCAATTTGAGTACAAGAACGACCCAATTCCGAGTCCGAATGAGGGAGATATGATTGAAAGAAAACGGTCTTGCGTAGCCAATCCGCTCGAGTGGACAAATGGGCGCTCGAGCGCCAAAACACCCGAGAACAGTCCAGATTTTCCCCTGTTTTATGTTTTAAGCCCCAAAACTCTCAAACACTCACTATGATACTTCAAAACACACATAAACCTACCAATTCGCATATTTTTGACACCCATGGACATACGCTAACTCAAACCATCAAGAGCCACCAAAAGAAACATTCAAAACCCGGTTCCATCCAACTAAAACAACACAAAACCCAGTTGTATTGAAATATAAATCGATTTTCAAGCATTTTTAATTGGTAAAAACACACACGATTGTACGTAGCACCCTTATAAGACATGAGAGTTTAGGATTCTATCTCGTTGAGTTAAAAACTCGACGGCTCGATCCACATGCAAAATCAAACTTCGCCAGAATAAAATTTTGTTCGGATGAACGCGTAGTCCACCGTGCCAGTAGCAAGTATCAGCTGTTGGATCATCGAAAATCGAGTCTCAGGCCCCCGAGAAGTTAAAGAGAAGGCAGAGAGAAAATGAAGAAAAGTTAGCTGAGATGTTTTGAAAATATCTAACACAAGATATTTATAGACCACCAAAATATATATATATATATTTTAAATTCGCACCACAACGGACAACGACCCCGAGAACCAACCTCACATGTATATCTAACCCGAATATGCATAAAAACGCATATAAACATACTGAAATAATAACGATAAACACGCGTCGAAAAGACACTGAAAAAGAAAATGAGTCAGGATTTCACATTCCTCCACTCCTTTCACTTTCCTCAAGACTTTCTCCATACGGTTAATTTTCTCCGCCAGCACGGATTCCATGGACTAAGCGATGCTCTCTTCTCCTACCATAATTGGGCGGGGAACCTGAGGTGGCACAGCAACTTGTGGTGCATCTTGTCCCTAGTTATCATCCTAGAAATCTTCACCGTTCTCATTCGTATCCTTTGATAGTCCATTTACGTTGGGCAGACGGGCCTGAATTGCTCGAATCTGCGCTTGGCACTGATTTTTAGCCTGGGTTTGCTGCTCCACAGCCCTCTATATTTTAGTGATTGCCGTCATCAGGGCTGTCATATTAACTTCATTCTATGCCATCTCAGATGACTCATTGTGCTGTTCGGATATCTTATAGAGTCTGCCTGTCACTGATCTAGCCCAGACACGCATTGACTATAATCTTCCAAGCTCAATGATCTAAACCCAAAGAAAACTTGGATCCCAAAACCAGAATAGCCAGTATCAGACACTTCCCGAACAAGAATTTTGATGACAGGTAGCAAACATCACTGATACCAAAATGGCTGACCATAAACAGATACAATCACTGAAACTGAAGCAATGCCCCTACTGAGCCCATACCGGCAACATAACAACTGAACATCTGAGAACCAAGGAAAGCTAAGGAGAAGATCGACCAAATTCTAGTAGAGAAACGGGCAGTACTCCGATAAGAAAACAGAGCTAGGTCGAAGGGACCGATTTAACCTAAGATTCTAAGGAAAAATGGGCAGCACTCTAGTTGGAAAGCAAGACTAGCTCACACGGTTCTAACAAGGGTTCGAAGAAAGCGAGCCTAATACAGCAACGGGGGATAAAACTAATAACCCGAGAAAAACCCAAAAGAGAGAAACTATCCTAGAGGCTTCAAAACAAAACACGGGCATAACCCCGAGAAGAAAGCTAACGACAAGAAAGCTAGACAAGGTGAAGATGAAAACTCGGGTAAGAACCCGAAGGAAAAGCTAACCTAATCAACAAAGGATAATAGAAAACCCGGGCCAAACCCAAAAAAGGAACTAGCTTAGACCGAACAAACAAACCTAACAAATACAAATAAAACATACAATTAACAAAACATATAATCTTACTAAGTTAGCAACACCTAATGGGGGGTTCTAAGCTACTATATACAAAGAGACCGATTTTGGTCAAAAATTAGGGTATCTTCTGAATAGAGCCGGGTATGTGCCACCTATGTCTGGTGTGGTGCAAGACATGATCAAATAGTACGCCCAAACTTTTTACTATACTTATGAAAGAATACAGTTAGTAAGGCTTGCCTGTCTTCCCAACAATCTCCGAAATAGATAAAATGTTCGGAGCATCAGGTCGACCAAGCAAGTGGGTTAAGAACAATGCACATGCATGCGAGAATGCAAATGAGAAATACATATTAAGAACCAATAATATTTTCAACTCTAACCCTCTTAGTTGATATTATAAATCAGACCCTAGAAGAATCGCTAGAAAATACTATGGCGCCAGAATTTTAGGGTTATTTGGCAGGCCAAAAATATGAGAATTCAAAGAATGTTTGAAAAATATTTTAACACCTTGAAAGTCAAATTTTGAAAATTCTTTTTTGTTGAAAATAGAGTTGCCATTGGTTTTTGAGAAAAATAAAAAAAAAACAAAAATAGTTATTAATCTTTAAAACGTTTAACTAGAGAAAAAGGGTTCGGGGGCTAAGATACGAATCGGGGAAGGTGTTAGGCACTCCGTTCGCCCAACCGTAAAATTGGCCACTACTAATCATCATTGGCCCTTAATAAGATTTTTTAAATGCATACAAATATAGAAAATGGAGGCAAATAGAGAACATCCAAAATCAAATAAAGAAAATACATAGTATATGTATATAGAACACCAAAATAAAGCAAATAAAGAAATAAAATCCTAAATCCTATGACAAACAATTTCTAACTAAAAGATTTATGGAGCAAACCCACATGCAATATCATCAAAACAACCTAAACTAGCATAATTCAAATAAAAGGGCAAAAATATGCTAAAAAGAAAATGCTAATTATGGACATAAATCTTCTAATAATTTAAAATAACCTAATGTGAAAGGAAGTAAATAAAACTTGCATATTACTAAAATAAATTAAATTAGCATTGTCATGATTACTTCTACCAAAGGAAAATGTTAAACCAAAGTAAAAAAGTGTACAAAATTCTATACTCAAATGTTTAATGATAAATGAAACCAAGTAATAAAAACTTTATATAATTTTTTTATCCATACAAAAGAATGTTCAAAGAGTTAACTAAAATAAAAGGAAATAAAAGAATATCTACAAAGAAGATTTAACCAAATAGTAAAGATTTTAAAAGAAAACACAATTAAACTAATTAACAAAAGATCTAACTATATTTTGTATTTTAAACGAAACAAAAGAGAAGAAAAGAAAAATAAAAGAAATGAATAAGAGGGTTTAAACTACTATTAAGAGAGAAAATTACACTAACATTTAAAAGGTAAAAACAAGAAAAATAGAAAGAATATTAAACTAGCATAGAAGACTTTTGTAATTTTTTGAGGTTAAAAGAATAAATGGAATACTAAAAAAGAAAAATAAAGGTAATATTAAAAAAAATAAAAGAAAAAGGAAATGGAATGCTAGCAAAGGAATATTAAACTAACATTAAAAGAAAAAGAAAATGGAATGCTTGCATTAAATGGAAGATTAAACTAACATTAAAAGAAAAAGAAAAGAAAAAAAAATATGGGTATAATATTGACAATTATAACCATATTATGTAAGTGCTTGAATTATAACAATAACGGCATCGTTAGTCAAATTGTTAAATTATGTTAGCACTATTTAATGTAAATACCCATATTGTTTAGTCAAATAAACTAAACAAGTTAAGAATGGCTTCTTTTCTAAATTAAACACATTAAAAATAATTAAAACAATTATATAAGCAATGTAAATGATGAAACAACCATATTAACTTGGTCACTCCAAAAAGGTAGGAAATGAAGCTAGAAGGACAGGAGATCCAAACAAAGTACCTGGATTGCAAAGGAATCCATGAGTCGAGGAATGGTAATGGCCAATTCAATCCTTAAGCGATGATCCAAGTTGGCGTTTTAGAACTTCGGTATCAGGGGTTTGACTCTCAGTACTTCGGCAAGATTTCGACGTCGAGGCTCGGACTTGCTTGATAACTCGACAGAGTTTCTCTCTCTAAAATTCTTCTCTTCTCCTCTGAAAATGTATCAGGGGGTACGGTATTTATAAAATTCTTCAACGAATGAAATATTGGCATGTTTTGGGACACGTCAGGATTTTTCAAGGTGGCAGTCGCCACATCATGAGTCGGCAGTCGCTACTTCAAGAGGTTTCCACGAGCTTCTCATGGCGGTCCCCATGATGCAAGTTTGCAGTTACCAAGTTGGAGTTGGCGATATGGATATGGCGGTCGCCACAAAAAGTGGAAGCTTTCAAGAGGTTCTATTGGCGGTCCCCACAATAAACATGGCGACCCCAAGGTTCCAACATAGTGGTTCACTGATGATTTCATTGGTTTGAAGGTTTTGATCATTAGGTTCAAATACCGAGCTTGGATCATTTCTCGAGGATCATACTGAAGCACTATTCCAATTGCTTTCATCATCGGATTCACCTAAAATTAGGCGGGATTAAATTAGGGTCTACACGCAGTATTATATTTTCATCTTATAAACTTCCATATAGTTTTCATTTATATTTCAAGCATCCCAATATATTTAGGTGGTCGTAGTTTTAGTTGATCATAAATCGTAAAGTTTGTTTTATCATTTTTGTTTTATCATTTTATTTCATTGGCATCCATGACTTTTAGGCCCAGGTGGTGGTGATTTTAATTGACCATCAATGTGAAAGTTTGTTTTCTCGGCAATGCAATCCTCAAGCGATGATCCAATCCAAGTTAAGGTTTCAGAGTTTTGGTATCAAATGTTTGGTTCTTGATACTTCGACAGGATTTTGGTGTTGGGGTTTGTAGTCTCTCGATGCTTCGGTAGAGTTTCCCTCACAATTTTTTGGCCTAAAAATGTACCAAGGGGTGTGGTATTTATAGATTTCTTCAATCAATGAAATGCTAAAACGTTTTGGGACACGTCAGGCCATTTAGAGTTGGCGGTCGTCGGGTTTAGAGTGGGTGGTCGCCACAACAAAAAAAGCTTTCAAGGGTTTCTAATGGCGGTCACCACAAAAAGTGCCATTTTCAAGAGATTCTAATGGCGATCGTCACAATGAAGTTGATGACCCCATGGTTCAATTGTGGCGATCGCTACCTTAGATTAGGGTTTTCAAGAGTTTCTTATGTAGGTCGTCACAATGAACATGCCGACCCTATGGTTGAAGTTAGCGGCTTAAAATGATTGCACTGGTTTGAAGGTTTTGATAATTGGGTTTAAAATACCGAGCTTGAATCATTTTTCGAGGATCATATTGAAGCACCATTCCACTTGTTTTCATCATCGAATTCACTTGGATCAACCTAAGATTGGGCGGGGTCAAATTAGGGTGTGACCACATTGTTATTTGGTGTCCTATAAAAGTGTTTATTTTTTGTCCTAAGTTTATGTTCATAATTACTCTATTTTTGAATTCATTTTGCACTATCATTTAGCAAAAATTAGCATTAAAAGGGCTTCCACATAGAAAGGGTAAAAGCATAATATATTTCAAAAACTATGAATCATGTCCACTCTTATACTTAGTTGTTCGAACTTTGACCCGACCCTTTAGCCTAGTTAGATGTCTTACCTTTTAGTAAGAGATCTCGGGTTGTGGGGTCCTTCTTGGACTTCTAAGTACATAGAATGATGAGATATATATATTCTATATTGTAAACCTGATCCCCACCCCCAACTAATTTAGCTTTGGTGTTTGTTCCCATTCAAGACATTGATTTATGGCCAAAAGCTTGTTGCCTTTCTTGGTCCTTCGCTGTGTCTACCCGAAAATATTCTTTCTAACCTTTGACAAGTTGTGGGGTTGACTAATCCAACTGGGCTTTTAATCGTTCACCTTTGAAAATCCTTTCTAACTATTCACCTTTGCAAATTTGACTTTTATGCTTTTAAAGATCATTAGGCTGCAATATCATTATTTATCATGGCCTCTCAATTCCCTTTTCAAAGAGATTGTGGATATGAATAATAATTTCAGTTGCAATAGAAAACAATATTTAGCCCGAGGAAAATATCTCCTAGAAACTCTATTTATCCTTAGAACATAGTCGACTCGATTATGAGCTTTAAGACCCCGCGCACTTTAAGCTTCGAATAGAGGAACATCGATAATCAGTTTGCCTTCCTTGCTTTGGTAGAATATATCTGTATTTTCTATGTTCTCCCAACAATTTGAGTGTATCTGTGAAATTTATATATTCAAGAAAAGTCAACGAAATTCATAAATTGTCTAAAATGTAGAGTGGAAATTTGTTTATATCTACAAAGTATACAATTATATCATAATTCTTTACAACAACAAATTTAAAAAATTTCTTATTCATTACTTGTGATGACATTATGATGAAAAAATTTGTCGGACCCATCATTTCTTCACAAATTTAAAAGCTTCATGAAGCTTTTCATTAAGTTGAGTAATGTCATATGTAACTACAAAAATTTCCATAACTTTCATTTAATTTTTTTAACTTATTTTTTGATTTACGAAATGCGATCTGAACAATTGTTATTTTCTGTAGCTACCACACAGTACATTTCTTCCCATACACATATACTTTATATTTAACTAGGTCACTTCAAACATTCCTATTAAAATCTAGTGGGTTATCAAGGCAGCATGGATTCTAACCCTTTTATATTATTAGCTCATTTCTTTAAAAAATACGTGAATTATATCAAAATAAGATTAAGAGAATAATTATTGGAATGCATGAGTGATTTAAAAACAATATTGGAATAGCCTTTAGGCATAGGTTATACCTAGTGAATCTTAGAGTTACAAAAGGATTTATCATGTTTGTTTTTTCTTGAAAGAACTTACCAATGAATATATGTTGTTTGTTTTACAGTTCATATGGAAAAAGAAGGAAAACACACGATTCCTAAGCGCCCTTGTGGCGCATGAATTTATTATTAGTAAGATTTGTAAATTTATTTTCATGTTAGATAGGTCAAGTCATTTGTTGTCATATTAATGCCTCACTATTTACGGTTGTAGTTAATATGAGTGTATGAAGAGAAAACAAACTTCATCCACCGACGCTCTTAGCCTCGAGGTATTGTTTTCGTAGCTTCCATTGCTTCTCAAATTTATTAGTTTCATGCGTTTAATGTACACTTATTGTTATATGATGGTTAATTTTCATAGTTTAAACGAGAAGTGGGAAAAAAGTGGAAGGCTCTTCCAAAAAGTGAAAAGCGCAAGTATGAGAACATAGCAAAGGCTGATTCGAAGCAGTATGAAGTAGAGTAGGCCGAAGTTCCTTTGGTTAAGTCTCTAAAGATAATTGAAATGAAGACGGTTTACCATTGTTATATGTATTATACTCTTCAATAAGCAAGGCCGCATCTTTTATGTTCTCATTGCCTTTTTTATTTTTGTTTGTAGCCAACGATTACGACACGGATTGGTTTGAACTCCGTGTACATCACGCTACAAGGCTTGTGACCCGTGCAAGTCCAAGAATGTAAGGGCATGAGGTTCGACGACCTACTTCACTTACATTGTACGAAGTTGCCAAGATAACTTTGTTAGTGGTTAGTGGAGATGTTCGACCCATCCATGGTGACCTTGAACGTCCATGGAAAAAAGATATTGGTTACACATTTAGACGTTCACAACATTCTCGGTTGCCATGTGATGTGGACCATGTGCCTATCAAATCTATCCATACTAAGATACACGACCTGTGTATGTCGGTTGGGATTAGTAAGGGAAGCTCAATTGCATTAAAATAGTTGAAGGACAATTTGAGCTCGATGGAGGCCGCTAATGACATGTTCTGTATGAAGATGGTGTTGTACCTCCTTGGGGCCTTCCTATGCCCAACTTCTAACCTGGGAGTAAATCGGAGAAATCTACACTCCTTGGTAGATATCTCCGTTATCAGTCGATATAATTAGAGCCGTTTTGTGTTAGACTTCCTCATAGAGAAGGTTCGCACGTTCAAAGATAAAGGATGTCAGTGCCTCAAAGGTTGTTTTCTATTCCTCATGGTACGTCTTTTATTGCCTTTTTATTCTTCTTCTCTTTTCTCTTTCAGTCGTTCTTACATAAATCTTCTCCCATTTTTAAGTAACCAACCTAACGGCTCTTAATTGCTATATGAATTATACAGCTATTTTACTTCAAGAGTTGCACACTCGCGAAAGAATTCTCCACCCCATGGAAGAAGAAGCCTACACCACGTCTCCAATATTAGGGAGACAAGGAGATTTCGTCCCGAATGAAAGTATTGGATAGCTTGGGATTTAAACATATTGAGAAAGTAAGTTAGCTTAAATATTCTATTGAGATTGTCAAATTGTAGTGACCCGGACCTTTTTTAATTTCGAATTTTAATAAAAGCATGTTTACTATGTTTTATGTAGATGTTTGGGGAGTGAGAATCACGTGTAAAATTTAGACTTGAGTTTGTATGTGTTCGTTTATGATGATTAGAGATGAAATTTTTGCAAAAAAAAAAAGTGTAGTCGGATGACATGTTGCGCGTGTATGATTCAATTTCAGCCTTAGAAAGTGAGAATTTCAGCTCAGGGTTGACCGCTCGAGCGGTAGGGTAACCGCTCGAGTGGTGAGGTGGCAGAGAGTTTTCGGGTGTGGGACCGCTCGAGCGGTGGGGGTCCGCTCGGGCGGACTATCGCGATGCTGATGTTTTAAAAAGCAACGTAGGCTTTCTTTTCCTTCATTCCTCTTATGTCTCTCTCTCTCTCTAAAGCAAGGATGAACATTAGGGTTTGAGTTTGGGAGGCACTAGAGGCTTATTTGGCTTCTTAGAGTGAGTTTCTTTGCCTCCCTTTCGGTGGCTTGTTTGTTGGAGAGCCGATCTTGGCTTTGGAGGCAATATTCTCACCACGTGGTCAAGGATCTTCGTGATTGGAGCTCGTCCGAGGCTTTTTCTTACGGATCTAGCGTTAAAAGGTAAGATCCAAGACCTTCTTTGAATAATTAAGTGATATGTGTTGTATTTTCTCATTTATGAACATGATGATCTAAAATTTGTGATTTTCGAAACCCTAAGTTTGAGATTGGGGATAATGAGGGTTGAATCTTGGGTTTATGGAGGATTTAGCATTATCTATCTTGACATTGCGTTATCTTGTGATTTGGGGTGAGAAATAAGAAATTAGGGTTTGTATTTTGGGGTTAAACCATGGATATTGGGGCTTTTGGGTTTGAAGGTGTTGTATGATGAAATTGATATGGTTAATGGCTAAATTAAAGGTTATTATTGTCTATCGTGATTTAATTCCAGAATTCATGTAATGTATTTTAATATCAAGTCAAGTATTAAATAAAATCAATGAATTTGTGAATTTGAAGCCACATGATGATTAATTCGGTTTTGAGCCGAGAACAATGGAAATGTGGATGATGAAATTTTGTAGTGAAATGGGTTGGTGAGAGGAACCATTTGGATTGGACTCAAGTGTGCGTGTGTTGTGTTATGATATGTTAAAAAGGATCGATTTTCGAATTATTTAAGGTTGGGCACGAGTTGCTCCTCGGTGAAAGTCCGAAAAACTGCGCAGACTGGGTTCTTTGCCCGCTGGCTAGCAACCGGGAAAGGACGTATTCGGGTTCTCTGCCCGCCGACTGATGACCGGGAAAGGACGTAGTTGGATTCTCTGACCACCGGCTAATAACCGAGAATAGACGTTAGTCGTGTCGGGGTATAGAATGTACCGGTACCTAACGGGGCCCGTGTGGCCGGATTGAGGGTAATGCTACATGGGTCTATATGTTCGTCCGACGCCGGTGGCTAAAATTTGAATTATGAATTGATGAAACACGAAATGAGTTGGTAAAGCATGTGTAAGTGTGTGTGAATAGTGATGAACTTGAGTCTGAGACATCTCTATTTTATAACATGACAAGATGATGAAATGGTTTGGG
>JAUMHN010437194.1:0-11738 GCA_032360265.1 Heliamphora ciliata
ATCTAGAAACGAAAACTAAGTTCCTTCTAATGGCAGGTACATAAAGACAATCTCTCAATATTAAAACTCGATCTCTATCAAAACTGAGAGTAACATCTTCTACTGCAACTGCTATTACCATAGTATTATTGCCCATATGTAGGAAAATCTCCCCCTCACTAAGTTGTCGGATTTTTTGGAACTCCTGTAATGAATTGCAGACATGATTAGTGGCACCCGTATCTACACACCAGGTTTCGGTAGATAACACCGCTAAACATGTTTTCATAACCAGTGAATAAAAATTACCGTGTTTATTCTGCCTTCTGAGAAATACTGGACATAGCTTTTTTTAGTGCCGGGTCTGGTTGTAGTGAAAATATCTACCTTTTGGCTTTCTCACACCAGTTCATGGCCCACTAACTACCCTGAAAATCGTGTCTTCCTATTTCTGAACCTTTTTCTTCTCATGCCTTTCGGCCCAAAAGAAGAGCCTTTTTAAAAAACAAACACATTTTCCAGTATTAAAGTAATACCATTTGTAGTTAAACCTATATTCAAGTTACATTTTCAGTCATCAAAATTTAGTCCCGTAAGTTTGTTTTCTTTGAGTATTAAAGTGAGTGAATTGAAATCCATTTTAATCCTGAGAATCACATAATTAAAAAATCATTAATTATGATGAGCAAAACTTTGAATTCATTTTAATTTGGTTCCCTCTACCATTTTAAAAATAAATTTGCCAGCAGCCTAGTAACCTGTGAATAGAATGCCAGATGGGTGGACGTCTACTATCCATCATAAGAACAGACAGGCCAATTCTTTTAATTTTACTATCTAGGCAACTGATCATGCCAAGTAAAATTAAATAACTGACATAATTTTGGTCCAGTATATAATAGTAGTGACTCAGATGGCGAGAATACTATTATATATAGCTAAGTGTTAACCATCACCTAATCTCAAATCAATCGCTTCGCAATGAACCCTTCAGATGGAAAAATGATCCACACTAACAATTATCCAGAATTATCCCTGAAGGAGGTTTGTACTGGCGATATTACAATTAATCTGCCCGATGGGGAGGAAGGCCTTATTGCCAACACGCAGGGTTTAATTGCATTGCCTACAAATTGGTGATGGAGACCGCGAGATTTATCTGTGAATAAATTTCATTTCCTACTTAGATTTTTAAAACATTTTTTAGGGTTATAAAAATTCATTTAATTAAAATAAATTTATTAATTTTAAAAATCACACGATTTGGAAGAATCAAGCATCTTTTCGTGTACACGATACTAAAGATTCTGATTTATCAAACCATCTTTTTCGTGTTTAAATACATAACAATAAAATTTAATAAATGTACAGTTTTTCCTCCAGTTTTTCAGTTAAGGTAGCGACTAAATGCATTTATTAATTTTATTTTTCGTTCCAAATTTTGTGAAAAATAATAATTTATTTCGATTAAATATATTTCTATTTAATTAATTCAAAAACCGAAATTAATTCTCATGTTTTTCTAAGATATCCGATTTTTAAAAAAATTCATCTTAAACGTGATATTTTGTAAAAATAAAATATCTAAAGTTTTTTCATTTAATTAAAATTAATTAATTAAAACAAAGTTAATTTTATTTTTCATTACAAAATATTTTAATTAAAACTAAATTTTTGAATTAATTAAATTAACAGGATAAATAAAATCAATATTTATCATCCACGCAATTAAAATATAAAAAATAAATTAAATGTAAAATAAATATAAAATATTCTAATTTTATGATCCGATTGAAACTCTAAATGGTTTCAGTCTCCCATTCTTAAAAGGATAAACTGCAAGAATTTTTTTCTAAATAAACTTCTTGTGCCGCTGTTATGTTGATCCATTTAATCCCAAGCATAAAAAAATTCAACCAAACCCAAATAGTCTCGGCTGGGGCTCAATTCATGCTTGCGTCGCTTGCTGCTGAACAGTTCGCTTGGAAACCGCGCCGTGTTTGGTGCCTGTTGGGGTTTGCTTTGCCAATTGGGAAACCGGTTTGCTTTCTAATAACAGTGCCTGTTTCCTTCAAAACTATTGGGTGCTACGGTTTGCTGAAGCTTGGGAATTACCGAAACACTTTCACAAAAATTGTCCCGCCTGAATGTTGCTCCGGAATTTGTGCCAAATTACCTTTTGGATTTTTTTAGTAAACCCACCGCTGCACAAAGCCTCTCGCTGAAGGGAACCGCTTGCTTTATGCTTGGGAATTGCTCCAACAGTTTTCGAAAATTGCTCCAGTGTCTGCGAATTTGCCGAAACTGATTGCTTCATCACTGTTTGGGAAAACAGCCTGCCGAAAGAACCTTCTATTTTTGTTTGGAGATGCGGCGCTTGGAAACGACTTTTAATGAAAAACATTTTTTTGTTATTTTGAAAAACCACCGAAACATTGTTTATTCAATGCACATCCATGAATCCCAAAGCCCATGATCAATGTGCCGCCGCCGTGTTCTTCGTTCTTTTTTATTTATTTTTATTTTATTTTGATCACATAAAAAAAAATAGAAATCGAAGAACAACAATTTTTACATTGATCCTATGCCTCTGTATAGTTCACAATCAATTTAAAAAAATTAATCTATCACGGTCAACCACCGTGATTAAAAAAAATTAAATCATCATCCACGCATACAATCAAACATGAAATAAATGATGATCATAGCACCGGGATTAAAACGCCTGCAAAACAAAATTAGCACAGTTCTAAATCTACCCAGACCCGATAAACTGTAAACAAAAAATAAAACAACTCTTATACCAATTTGTTGGAGACAATACTGCCAATATCATTGTTTTTCCAAGCGATTTTTGATAAAAAAAATTAACTGGACGGGCAAACGCCAAAACGGGTTTCAGATAAAAAATTTTAACGTAGAACGATCAAAATAAAATCCGTGCAACCAAAGTTAATTTAGAAGAATACATTTTGTCGATCAATTCTTTAACTACGATTTGATTTCGAGTTGAAACTCCTATCAGATCTTCCACTGTATTCCCTTACGCGATCCTCGAACGTAGTGTAAGCTACGATCCTCCGAGAACTGGTACTGGCAAAACCCCGATATATTTAAGTCTTGAAAGACAAAAATAATATAATAATAATAATAATAATAATAAAATCATCAAAAACTGGTTTAGCCTGCCCGCATATATATAGAGCTACAGGAGAGACCTAGGGAATAATTATAAGTTAGACTTCCAGTAGAACACAGACACCTACTAGAGATTTCTGCAATTATGCAAAGGCATGCAGCGATTTTTGCAATTTTCATAAAATACTGAATTACAGTTCCCACCACTAAAGAACATAATTGCACTCTGACCCATAATCTCAAGACCTTCTTGCATTGAGCTTCTGTTATTAAATGCTTACAATTTCTCTCCACGTTAAGATTCTCGATACCGATAAATTAAATTTAATTACTGACAATTTAATTTAATCGACATCTTGATATCCCTAAAGCCCTTTCGCTTAACTTATTTAACCGCTGGATAATTAAATCCACCTGCAGGGTTTGGCTCGGTTAAAACTTATGTGCATCCTTAAGGGGGTATCGTCAATCCCGATCTTCTGGACGTGGATTCCGTCAATAATTAATATTTACCATATAAATAATACCATTATCCAACTCACCGGGAATATAGAGCTATATAAGATCGCACCCTCTAATGAATCAAAACAACGAATATTAAATACATACAAATCAATAATTATTTCAGGATTAAGAGGATAAACACTATTAATAATAACCTTATGGTGTGAATTAATTTATATAATCAGTACAAAATTAATTATCCTAAATGTCCAGTTCAGTACACACAAAGTATATTAGCACAGAGAGTCGAAACAAGAAACGATGCTATTATCTGTTCCCCGTAACTAAGACAGGCTTACTAAAACTCTATGCTACAGTCGTACCGATGGTATGTACAATTTCTTGTTTCATGTGATATTTACGCTCAATGTGCTATTATTTCTTGTGGAATCTTGGCTCCTTTGAGTTTTCTACCGCTCCGCTATTATCAAAATAAAGTGTAATAACTAATTGAACTAAAGGTACCACATCAAGATCCAATAGAAAGTTCCTGAGCCAAACGGCCTCCTTGGCTGCTTCAGGAACTGCCAACTACTCGGCCTCTATGGTGGAATCAACAATACAGGCCTGCTTGATACTCCTCCAATTTATTGGTCTACCTCCTTAGGTAAACACATATCCTGAGATAGACTTACGAAAATATTTGTCAGACTGAAATTCTATGTCTGTGTACCTCAAAGGTATTAGACTGTCTGTCTGGTTAACCAATATATAATCCTTAGTCCTTTTCAAATATTTGATTATATTCTTTACCGCAGTCCAATGCTCTTGCCCTGGGTTAGACTGATATCTGCTAAATATTCCAACGACAAAGCAAATATCGGGTCTAATGCAAAGCACAGCATACATGGGACTTCCTACTATCGAAGCATAATGAACCACCTTCATCTTCTCTATCTCATTAGGTATCAGAGGACACTGATCCTTAGATAGAATGATTCCATGCCCGAAAGGGAGAAACCCTTTCTTGGAATCCTGCATGCTAAAATGAGCAAGGATATCATCGATATACTTTACTTGTGATAAGCCCAACATCCCTTGTTTCTGATCTCGCACAAGTTTGATCCTAAGGATGTGACTGGCTTCTCCTAAGTCCTTCATATCGAACTACCTAGATAACTATACTTTAATAGTAGATAATGCCCCTACATCATTTCCAATGAACAAGATATCGTCTACATAAAGTACTAGGAAGATCACCACGCTTTCGTCACGCTTCTTGTACACACACGAATCATCCGGACTCTGATCAAAATCATAAGACTTAATAACTTGATCAAATCGAGTGTTCCAAGACCTCGATGCCTGTTTAAGTCCATAAATGGATCTCTTAAGCTTACACAACATGTGTTCTTAGCCCTTTGCAATAAATTCGTTTGGTTGTATCATATAGATACACTCATCAAGACTTCCATTAAGAAAAGCTGTCTTGATATTCATTTACTAGATTTCTTAATCAAAATGAGCAGCAATGGATAAGAGAATCCCGATAGACTTAAGCATGGCTATTGGCGAAAAGGTTTCCTTATAATCGATCCTTCCTTTCTGAGTGAACCCTTTAACAACAAGCCTAACTTTGAAGGTTTTAACATTTTCGTCTCCTCCTCTCTTCCTCTTGTAGATCTACATGCATCCAATGGATTTTATCCCTTCGGGTGGTTCTACAAGTTCTCAGACCTGATTAGAATACATAGATTCTATCTTTAATTTTTTAGCCCTTTACCAAAGATCTGTATCTTTGTTTTGAAGTGCTTCATTGTAGTAACTAGGCTCGGTATCTAGTTCTACTAAGATCCTACTAAAAGACACTCCCAAGAACATATACCGATTAGGTTGATGAACAATCCTCCCACAAAACCCATTGCATTAGTACTCTGTTCTTGATTTGCACCTGTCACGCCCCAAATCCAGGGTCACGTGAAAATCCACCAAATACCAGTTTTTATGAAAATTAAATTTTCACACATTCAAATCCACTTATTGAAATCAAATAAAAACCCAACATACATCTCTCATAAACAGAAGAAATCTATATTCAACAGGCATAATTTATCACCCCGAGGCATACAAACCCGCCTTCAATAGGCATATAAAATGGAAAACTACTAGAGTCTTTCATCAACACGGGTACCACTAGATTAGCTCCTCCAGATCATCATCCTCATGTCTTGAAAATGGTTTTACAGCAAAAATCTCACACCGTGAGCCGAAGCCCAATAGAAACAGACTATATAAAGCTATAAAGCAGGATATGCAATCATTTGTGGGGAGCTAACTCAACCACAAGTAAAACTAGGCATTATAACTAATGCAAACAATAGTTAAAGAAAACTGTAATAAAAACGTTGCTTTCCATTCGGATCACACAACCGAGGAAAGAAATAAAATGATTACTATGTACCGACTCCATTACATGGGGATAGATGTAGCAACTATAGACTCCTACTCCTTTACCCAATCCCTACACATCGTAGAACCGATTAGGTAAATACAAATTCTATAAGAAGCCACCACAACGTAAAAGCTTAATTTACGGGCCCAAAACCCGAGGGTACAAAGCACCTAACTACTTAATTTACGGGGACTAGACCGAAGGTACAAAGCACCTACTCTACGTACGTTTTTGGACTTACACCGAGAGCAACTCATGCCAAATACCTGCTACCCCGGTACATCTAAAGAATCATTTTACAACCAAAATAATTTTCACATTTATACCAATGATCCATCCATCAACATGAAGATCAAACAAACATATAGATCCATCCATTAACATGGAGATCAAACGAAACATGTAAAAACATGAGTTTCAAAGCTATACAACATATATATAAAAAGGGGATCCAATCCATCTACCATGGAGATCAACAGGTATGTAAGAACACACACTTTTATCAAACGTTTTCAAGGTTGAGCCCCAACCCCAAGGGTCAGCTCCAAACCTCCAAAAGAAAAGGTATTTTTCCCAAAGTTTACATAAAAACTCCTTTTCAAACCATTCCCTCCGAAAACCAACCTCCAAAACGCGAGATTACATGAACCCATCGCTTAAATCCATTTGAGGAAAGAGAGGAGAACCAAAACTAAACCACCGAACCACCAAAACATCACTAACAGCCCACACAGGACCCAAGCCCTAGTCGACTGGCCCAAGCCCCCAGTCGACTGGCCCAAGCCCCCAGTCGACTGAAAACTTTCGGGAAAAGAAGGAAAACCAAAATAGAAACATATCAGTCGATTGATCCGAAGGTCCAGTCGACTGACTATCAAAAAGCAAGATCTAGTCGACTGACCACCATTGTCCAATTGACTGACCTTCCCCATAAAATGATTTTAAGCCACGGTTTTTGCTTCCAAACCCCAAATCAAGCCTCCAAACATCCGTATAACACTCTCGGACATCCACACGTCCAACCCCGACATTAAAACCTCGAAAGAAAACTCTCAGAACACACTTTCATCTACCGAAAATGATGAAAAATGGTTTTACAAACAAAAATCCATCTTTGAAACAAAGTCGATTTTCATGCATTTTAAAACGGTAAAAACATGTATGATCACACATAGAACCCTTTAACAATTATAAAGTCTAAAATCCTACCTCGGTGAGTCAAAACTCGATGCCTCGATCCACGTGCAAAATCGAGTTTCGTCGGAATAAAATTTTGCCTGAATGGATGCGTAGACCACGATGCCAACAATAAGGATCGGCTGTTGAATCGTCAAAAACCAAGTCCCGGGCCCCCGAAAAGTTAGAGAGAAGGCAGAGAGAAAACTGAAAGAAACTTAGGAGTTAAGTTTTGAAAATATCTAACTTCTGATATTTATAGACTTCCAAAATATCTTTTTTCTTAATTTTTAAAATTCGCACCATAACTCCTTGCAACCCCCGGGACCAACCACGCATGCTCAGATAAACCAAAATATGCATCAAAACGCATATAAGCATATTAAAGCAAAAATGCCTAAACGTGTTGAAAAACACCGAATATGCATATATATAAAAAATGAAACGGTAGAGGGTCTCACAGCACCTGCTCCGATAATTCTCCTATTACGGCAAGGTAATGGAATATCAGTGACTTGTTCTTCTATTTTATTGGTATTTTATCTCAGTTCTTCCTGAACAAAGTTACTTTTAGGCTTGTGTCCATAATATAATCTGTTGGTCTAATAAAGTTTCAACGACCGTTTTAATAATAATAAACCTAAGTATCTAATTGTGCAAATTGAGATTGTTTACAAGAAAATATATGTTTAGCAAAATCAAAGATACAAAGTGAAAACCATAAAGCAAAATTCAAATCAAACACATTGGCTACAAGGTTTTGAAGCAATACAAAAGTTGAAGAATTGAAGACTAAGTGTCAAATTTTATTTGTACCAAAGTTAAAATCTATGTAAGTTCACAAATCTCATGGTTATGTCTTTTGAAGCTCATTGAAATCCTAAAAGATTATGAAAAATATTTTTCAAAGAGATAATAAAAAACAACTTTAAAGTCAAAAGTACTGAATTTTTCAATGTTCAGTCGACTAATGCATAGCATTCAGTCGATCGAAGCTGAACTGCCAAACCAAAATTGGGTTTAATGCAATCCAATCAACTGAACCACCAAGGTCAGTCGACTAAATTCAGGCTTGGCACATCGGGTCTATTGGACATCCCAAGTCAGTCGACTGAGTCGGTGAAATTTTGAATTTCGGCTGAAACAGCTAGTTTGAAATTTTTTTATTTAGCCCAACAGCTAGTATAGATTTTTAACCTATAAATAGAGTCTTTGAGCTCTGGTTTTACACATTTCAAGCATTCAAATCAATTCTCTCATATTCTTTCTACTTGTGCTTCAAATTCTTGATTTTCAATCATATTTTTGAGAGAAAAGTCTTAAAATTCTCATAGAGCTTCATTTGATACATTCCTTGAGAAGTGAATTAGTGTGCTAATCTGTTATATTCATCCGCTCGCTGAAGGAGAAACTTCTTGGACAAATTCATTTCATCTTGTTGTAATTGAGAAGGATATTTCTCAAGAGAGGTTGATCCGCCAATAAGGATTGGGATACTTGAGAAAGGGATATTTTCAAGAGAGGCTGCTTCGCCTATAAGAAGTGTCTGTATTTGAGAAGGGAACATTCTCAAGAGAGGCTACTCTGTCTAGACTAAAGAGAGAGGCTGCTCCGTCTATTGAAGGAGTGCTAGTAAAAATCTTCATAACGGTTGGTTTGCGGCAAGAACGTAGGCCAGTGCATCGAACTTTGTAAAAATCTTAATGTCATATCTCTAACCCTCTATACTCTTCGTTTTCATTATTGTTATATTATTGCTTATACTTGCATCATCCACAGTTAAAATCTATATTTGAATCTTGTGTTTCAATTTTTAAACAAGAAAGTTTTTTTAAATACCCAATTCACCCCCTCTTGGGATTGCACCTATACTATCATAATCCTCTTCCAAGAATCATGCATTGGTACTAACAATTACCTTCTGATCCTTAGAATTATAAACTAGACTACCCTTCGTTCTCTTGGGATACCCCACAAAGAAACAGACTTCTGTCCTTGGTTCTATCTTACCCACGTTCCCTTTCAGCACATATGTTGGACACCTCTAAATCCGAATGTGTTTCAGACTAGGCTTACGCCCGATCTACAATTTTGTCGGAGTAGAAGGTACTGACTTAGAAGGTATCAAGTTTAGAATATGAGCCGCTATCTCTATAGCAAGTACCCAAAATGAATCGGGTAAACCTAAATACCTCATCATAAACCTTACTATCTCTATAAGAGTCATATTTCTTCTTTCTACTACACCATTTTGTTGCGAAGTGCCAGGTGCAGTCAACTAGGATATAATGCCCTCTGATGACAGGTAGTCCCTAAACTCTCCAAAGTGGTATTCCCCACCATGGTCGGATCGTAGTGATTTGATACTTTTACCCAGACACTTCTCTGCCTCAACCTTGAATTCTTTGAATTTCTCAAAACATCAAACTTACAGTGCATCAGGTAAATGTATCCATACCTTGAGTAGTCTTTAATGAAACTAATAAAGTATTTAAAGCCACCTCTAACCCGAATTGTCATAGGATCACATACATTAGAATGAACCAGCTCCAACGGTTCTTTAGCTTTATAGCCTTTGGCCGAAAAGGGCCTCATGACCATTTTACCCTCTAGGAAGATTCACAAACTAGAAGTACCTCCACTTCCAATGAACTCAAAGGCCCATCTTCTACCAGTCTGTTTATCCTTTTTAGATTAATATGACCCAAGCGTAATTGTCAAAAAAATATTTAGTTCATTAAAAAAGGAAACTTTGTCTTATATGGTAAATTAGATGTGTTATTCAATTCAGTTAGTTGTGGTGTAGGAGAGATTGAAGTAATAATATAAAGATCATCTACTAATGTACCAGAACAGATCATTTATTATCCTTAATAACCACATAGTTATTAAAATAAACAAAATATTCATCTTTAACCAATATAGAAATAGAAACTAAGTTCCTTCTAATGGAAGGTACATAAAAATAATCTCTCAATATTAAAACCCGATCTCTACCAAAACTGAGAGTGACATCTCTCACTGCAACTACTGTTACCTTTGTATTATTGCCGATATGCAGGTATATTTTTCCATCACTAAGTTGTCGAATTTTGTAGAACCCCTGTAATGAATTGAAGACATGATTAGTGACTCCTGTATCTACACACCAGGTACCGGTAGATAACACCGTTAAACATGTTTTCGCAACTAGTGAGTAGAAATTACCCTATTTGTTCTGCCTTTTAAAAAATACTGGACGTATCTTTTTTTCAGTGCCGTGTTTGGTTACAGTGAAAATATCTGCCTTTTGATTTTTTCACACTAGTCCATAGCCCACTAACTATCCTGAAAACTATATCTCCCTGTTTCTGAACATTTTTCTTCTTCATGCCTTTTGGCCTCGAGAAAACCCTTTTCTAGAAACAAACACATTTTCTGCTATTAAAAGAATACCATTGCTAGTTAAAACTATATCCAGGTTACTTTTTTAGTTAACAAAATTTGGTTCCGTTAGTTTATTTTCTTAGAGTAATAAAGCAAGTGAGTTGAAACTCATTTTAATCCTGAGAATCACGTAATTAAAATACCGTTAATTATGATGAGCAAAATTTTGAATTTATTTTAATTTTGTTCCCTCTACCCTTTTAAAATTAATTCTCCAGCAGCCTAGAATCCTGTGAATAGCATGCCTCGATGGGAGGACATCTACTATTCATCGTTAATCTAGACAAGCCTATTCCTTCTAAGTTTACTATCTAGGCAACTTACTATACCAAGTAAAATTAAATAGCCGATATAATTTCGGTCCAGTATATAATAGCAGTGACTCAGATGGAGATGATACTATTATATACAATTAAGTGTGAAACCGTCACCTAATCCCAAATCAATCGCTTCGCAATGAACCCTCCAGATAGAGAAGTGATCCACTTTAACAATTATTAGGAATTATCCCTAAAGAAGGTTTGTACTGGTGAAATGGTAATTAATTTATCCGATGGGGAGGAAGATCTTACTGCTAACACGCAGAGTTTAATTGCATCGCTTACAAACTGGTGATGGAGATCTTGAGATTTATCTGTGAATAAATTCTCTCTCCCACTTAGATTTTTAAATCATTTTTTAGGGTTATGAAAACTCGTTTAATTAAAATAAATTTATTAATTTTAAAAATCACACAATCTGAAAGAATCAAACATCTTTCCGTATATACGATTCCAAAGATTCCGGTTTGTCAAACCATCTTTCCGTATTTTAATGGGTAACAAATAAAATTCGATGAATGCAAAAAATTTTCTTCAACTTTTTCAGCTAAGGTAGTGATTAAAGGCATTCAATTATTTTATTTTATGTTACACATTTTTTGAAAAATAATAAATTTTTTACATTAAATATTTTTTATTTAATTAATTCAAAATCTGGAATTAATTTTCATATTTTTTTAATATATTCAATTTTATAAAAAAAATCATCTTAAACATGATATCTTATAAAAAATAAAATATCTAAAAAAAATTTATTTAATTAAAATTAATTAATTAAAAAAACTTAATTTTATTTTTCATTA
>JAUMHN010437205.1:0-11738 GCA_032360265.1 Heliamphora ciliata
GGATTAACTCCAAACCTCCAAAAACACATTTTTTCACAAAACCTCCGTTTTTAAAATCACCTTTTTGAAAACTACGGATATCAACACATCCGAACCATGTAATAAACCGAGAAAGGCGTAAAAACCCACTTTTTACCCAAAAACCAAGGTTTAAACATGAAAAACAACATTTAATGTATTTTATACCCGATGAAAACACATATAATTGCATATATTACCCTTTAACAACAGTAGGGTCTAGAGTCCTACCTCGTTGAGCCAAAAGCTCGACATCTCGAAAACTAAACCTCGATGAAACAGGATTCTGACCGGATAGATGTGAAGGCCCCAGCACTAATAGCAAGGATCTGCTGTCCACTTGCTAAAAATCGAGCCCCGGGCCTACCAAAAGCTAGAGAGAAGGTAGAGAGAACCGAAACTTAGCTTAGAAGCTAAGAAATCCAAAATATCTTCCAAGTCTCTGATATTTATAGAAACTCTCGCTAGACCTCCACCGCTCGAGCGGACCCCTGCCTACATACTCCTCTGCCATGCCATCGCTGGAGCGGACAACCACCACTCGAGCGGTCACCATCCAGACCCACTCTTTGCCCCCAGCTCGCTCGAACGCACACCCACCGCTCGAGCGGTCAATGCTGGGTGAAAAATTGAAGAAAAGGAACAAGGCCGAGCATCTCTCATGCGTATCCAAGCTCAACGTACTCACCTGAAACATCACCCAGACCGATCGTTAATTCCAACACTGTTAACACTTAAATCATTTCCAAAATAAAACAGGTTAGGGTCTCACAAAGTGGGTGGAAGCAGCCTCGTACTCGGTATTGAAAGCCTCTCATGTCGCTAAATTTATCAAGAAAAACATCATTTGCCGATACGGGGTCCCCCATGAGGTTATCTCGGATAACGGATCACACTTCCAAGGTGAGGTCTTGGATCTCTTCGAAGAATACCGGATAGTGGCCCATAAGTCATCACTATATCGGCCACAGACCAATGGAGCAGTCAAGGCGGCAAACAAGAACGTCAAGAAGATCTTGCAAAAGATGATCAGCTCGCACAAGGATTGGCTGGAACATCTACCATTTGCACTCTAGGAATATAGGACGTCTATTAGGGCTTCAACAGGAACTACGCCATACTCTTTAGTGTACAGGGTGAAAGCTGTACTTCCCATTGAGGTGAAAATCCCTTCACTAAGGATAATGGCTGAGGTCAGTATTCCAGAGGAAGAATGGCAGAGGAATCGAATGGAAGAGCTACTTTTGTTTAATGAAAGAAGGTTGCAAGCTTTGTTCCATATACAAGGATACCAAAGGAGGATAGCCAGAGCATTTAACAAGAAGGTCAAGACCCGGGATCTCAGAAAAGGAGATCTGGTTCTTAAGAAAATCAGAGCTCCCATCTTCGATCCCAGGGACAAGTTCAAGCCAAACTGATTCGGGCCATTTCTGTTCAAAACCATTATAACCGGCGGTGCAGTTATCATTATAAATTTGGATAGCAATGTGTTCTCCACTCTAGTCAGCCTCGATCAAATTAAAACGTATCATCCTTAAGGTAAAAATAAAGATAAAATAAAAGCTCGCTGAGTTAAAAATCGAAAAGGAAACTCAGACAAAAGTTAGAGCAGCCCGCAAGGTCGAAAACCCGAAAGGGCGACCTTGGCAAAAGTTAGGGCATCACAAAAGGAGAGCGTTAATGCCCGAGAGTAAATCGAGCTCAAACTACGTTAAGGCCCGATTCCACTTTCTTGGGATACGTAGGCAGCTTCTTTTAAGAAGTCCGATCACATTCTTTGTTTTTAACCATCTTTGAATTTGAGTAAGACCAAAGAACTGTGGATAATTTTGAACCTTCTTTGGCTTCGGGTTACAAAGTTTTGAAATAAAAGGGCGGGCGCGCAAGTCTCAAACTCTACAATCAAAATAAAAAGGAAAGCTATGAAATCTTTAAAATAAAGCAGGAGGCTTTAAATCTTCATTTTTTTTGCCGCTTGTTTCCCTTCTTCTTTGTCTTTCTTCTCTCTATCCTGCAGCAGCCATGTCCTATCTCAGCAGAAAGCTCAGGACACTACAGCTCCTGCATCTCCATCCGTGAACGAGACAGTCAGGCATCCTGATATAATGCTAGAAACGGGGCCCGCAGTGCAGATGAAAATAAACGACCTCGGATACTGTGAACGATGATCTGACTACGACTGAATTATCGCATGATCCGATGAGGATAATAGAAAGTAGTCTAACGCAGACCAATCAGAAAGATCACCAGAGTGATCCATGGTAGTCAGAGTCATGGCAGGGATCCACCACCAGGAGCACTACCAGGAGATATTTGGGCAAGTCAGGGATGAGAGGTACTATCGCTAGGCTGCCTCGGTGCTGTATATCTGATAACAGGGATGGAAAAGGAAAGCTACAACACTGTGTCTATCAGTAGGTGGTTTCTGTACAAGATTCACTTTCTCCATCAGCCAGATCTGTAGCAAAAATTAGATTAGTAAGAGAAAAGCCTTGACAAAAGGCTGATGAAGAGAAAAGTTTATGCTTACCTGAAGAAGCAAGGGGCTACCGACAAAGGTAGTGGTCACACCACGATGAACAGCATCTAGGCCAAGCAGTGTCTCGACTAAGACAAGTAGTATAAAGTCTTTCCTCGTCCACATCTGACCTACAATGTCAACCAGTGTGCAACTAACTGCCCGTCAGAAGGGATGAGAAGATACCGAACAAGAAGACAAAAACAAAGGGCATAACGACACCACAGCTGAAAGTTGAGGTCGCTAAGGCCGCCAGTAGGGCGAAACCTCTTAATGATCCACGGAATGTCAAGGCAATCACCCGATGTCATAAGAGAAGCTTCCATCCTAGACAAGCCACAAAGTTGCATCACTTGCTGCCAAGCTGAAAGGAAGAAAGTAGGAACAACAATGGAGCTTCGTGGAGTCAGGTTCAGGATAGCAGCAAATTCCTCCACAATGGGACACAGCTCTTTAAAGCCAAATCGGAAGACGTGGGACTACGAATCCCATAGTTGAGTAGCAGCCTTCAATAATGGTCCGTCAATCGTTATGGCTATTAGAGAAAACAAGGAGTTGATACCGAAAAAGGAAAAGTTTAAACGTTCGATATGGGAGGATGCCTCAATCCATGTAGAAAGGGGACTAGCCATATAAGTGAGAGTAATAGAAAATGGGGCCTCCAGGGCTGCATTTATAAGGCATGAAAAGGCTGGAGATCAAAAAAGCAGGAAAAGGTGCAGTCATTATGGCGACCGACACCTTGGAGTGGGCGACCGCCAACTTCAAATTACATCGTACAGTGACATCATCCCTTTGACCAGGCGACCTCCATGTGACTCTTGATGAAAGTGGGGACCACCATGTTAGAATGTGGCGACCGCTAGGTTTAAAGGTACCAGGCATGTGTATGATTATAGTTTCAAAAGCTTGTGTAAATCTTGACATTTGTATCATACATCCAAGACAGTTTGATTTGATAAGCAAAAAAAGAAAAATCATACAACATATGAATATAAAGCAATAAATGGTACGAAGGCCCAAAAATGAATCAGAAAGAGGCAGAATGTATCAAAATGTGAACCGGGGCACCCAGGCCTAATAACCACTAAACAGGGGCACGCAGGCCCATAAATGTATCAAATTGGGGCACGCAGGCCCATAAAAAACAAATGTATCAAAGAAAGTGTATCATAATGTATCATAAAATAAATGTAACTGGGGAGGGGAAAGCTCTCTCTCTCTCTCTCTCTCTCTCAAATATGCCTCGAGCGGACCCGGTAAGAGGAAGGAGCGGCCTCGTCTAAGCTGACGTCCTCGAAGAGCCTCTCGACGTCATCACTATCATTACCGTCACTGCCGGAGGAGGAAGATACAGCTTTAGAGTGACTCCTGGCAGAAGAAATAGATCCTCTGAAGTGATCTCTAGAGGAGACAACACGAGACCCACGACCCCGAGCTAGGACCAGAGCTGGAGGCGAAACGGGAGCCAGTGGCTATTTAATGACGACAAGTGGTACTGGAAGCTGTCAAAAGAGAAGTAAGACTCAGAATAGAATAATGAAAGAAAGTGCAAAAAAGCTGAAAGAAGATGAAAGATACTCACGATGTCCACTGGTGTTAAAGTAACACCGGTTGCTCGCATAGTGGCATCCATCTGTCGGACTAGTATCCTCAGGCTGGTAACCATCAGTATCGTGCAATCTAACCAAGCCTGGTCAATCTACAAAGAATAAAAGAGAACAGTTCAAGAAAACTAGACAACCAGAACAGTAACTGAAAGAAGGGTGGTAGGGTAAAAGAAAAACCTGGCCGATCTTAGCCCTAAACTCCGGTGCTGGTGGAATTGGGATAGGAAGAGGGAAAAAGGAAGCCATATGCCACAGTCTGGGCATCCCATGGAATCTCTGGGCCTCTCATCCCTCCAGCAGCATCATCAGCAGCAGCTCCAGCAGCACCAGCATCAGCAGCCTCTGGTGGGACCTCTACCTGCCACCAAGGGCAGCTAGATCGGGTCCTAGTGGTCCGAGTAAGTGTATCCGGGCCCAGGCTGTGTAGTCCCCCTCTAGCACCAATAGCTCTGAGGCGTGAGTACCCACCATCTCTAGGAGTAAGTCAGCGCGGCCTAGGAGGTCAGTTCGGCGCATGCAAACTGAAGGGACCATCGGTATCCTAAAGTGATCGAGGCCGAGTGACTAACGGACCACTCGCTCCCCGAGGTAGTACTCCCTACCGAATGGACCCTCCAACAAGATTCGCCTCGAGGTAAGATCTCGGCTACGTATCAGGTCTGCGCGGCTCGATCCTCCACTCCCTGCCAGACATCCTAGTGGACTTGTAGTAATTCAAAGTACAATGCAATGCGAAGAATAGTAAGCATTGAATACAGTGCAGTATGATAGCCGGTGTACAGAATACAGTGATCAGTGTACAGAACAGAGAGAAAAAATGATCAGTCAATAGTACAGTGCAGTACAGTGCAGTGCAGTGAATAGTATAATGCAGAGAGCAAAGATACAATGCAGTAAGTAATAAGTGATACCTGGTCAGGGGTCAACTGGTCCAATGATACCAGGAACCGGTCGATGTCCTCTCCCCCAGCCTTCTTCCCCTTCAGGCCCTAGGACCACTGAGCCTCTCGGAGAATGATTAGATGGTCTGCTGAGGAGTTTATCGGGACGTGAAGCCTGAGGAACTCATAAGTCCACAACTGTAAAGAAAATATATTAGCAAGCAGATAATGGATAATGGATAACGAAAATGAATGGAAATGTGCAGAAACTAAATCATACCTCCCAGACATTCTAGTATCCCCCAATACTGAGCGCTTGGAGAAACCGGGTCAATGTCCTAATGAAGCCATAGAGGGTGGCGAGTGCAGCTCCGGCCCAGTCATATGAAGCAACCCGGTCAAGACAAGCTAGGGCACCCAAGTAATGTAAATAGATGGTGTTCTCCTTGTTCGAGAACAAGGAGGTACCGAACATATACATAAAAAATTCTCAAGTGACCCACTCAATATGGTGGGGCTCAAAGCAGTGGAAATGGAAGAAGCGCTCAAAGAACCAGGTATATCAAAGCCGGTCTTAGTCCATCTATGTAGGAACAGCTCTGAGCAGGTACAGCAATGCATCAGCAGAGCGGGCGACGAATGGATCAAATGGAATGAGGGCTCCTCCGACCTGAATACTGGTGATCAATGAGAAGTCGAGAGGCGTTAAGGTAGCCTTGAAGGTGGTGAAGTGGAAGGTATTGGTGGTATCCCACCACCGCTCAGCCAGGGCTGTTAGCCAGACCCGGTCATTGCTCGTTTTACCCAAAAGGGGTATGAACCAAGCAAAGTTGGAGACATCAATAGTAGGCCAGCTAGGAGCAGGGAGGGCATCATACCACTCTAACACCTCTCCAGAGGTAGAACCATCAAAGCCTCTGATATAGTGACCAGCCTGAAAAGACAAAGACAAGTAGAGGATATATAAGAGCAAACCAAACAATGCAAAAAATGGCTGAAAGTAATAAAAATCCTAGGTTCGTGTGTGTGTGACGACCATTCGATTCTTCACGCCCTAGAAGAATAAGCACCCTAAGCCCTGGCGAGCCAGGAAAATCTTTAAAGCCCTAAAGATTAGGCACCCTAAGCCCTGGTGAGCCAGGTAAATTTCTCAAGCTCCAAAGATTAGGCACCCTAAGCCCTGGTGTGCCAGGCAAATCTCTTAAGCCCTAAAGATTAAGCACCCGAAATCCTGGTGCGCCAGGAAAATCTCTCAAGCCTTAGAAGACTAGGCACCCCAAGCCCTGGTGCACCAGGAAAATCTCTCAAGACCTAAAGATTAGGCACCCTAAGCCCTGTTGCGCCTGAAAAATCTCTCAAGTCCTAGAAGACTAGGCACCCCACGCCCTGGTGCGCTAGGAAAATCTCTCAAGCCCTAAATATTAGACACCCTAAGCCCTTGTGCACCAGGCAAACCCTGCACGTCCTAGTAGAAGACTAGGAACCCTAAGCCCTGGTATGCCAGGTAAGCCCAACACGTCCTAGTAGAAGACTAGGAACTCTAAGCCCTGGTGCACCCGGCAAATCCTTTCAACCCTAGGTTCGTGTGTGAGTGACGATCCTTTAGTTTTTGTACGTCCTAGTAGAAGACTAGGAACTCTAAGCCTTAGCGAGCCAGGTAAATCTTTCAAGCCCTAGAAGACTAGGCACCTAAAGCCCTGGTGCGCCAGGTAAACCTTACATGTCTTAGTAGAAGACATGGAATCCTAAGCTCTAGTGCACCAGGCAAATATTCCTAACCCTAGGTTCGTGTGTCAGTGACGATCCTTTAGTTTTTGTACTTTCTAGTAGAAGATCAGGAACCCTAAGCCCTGGTGCGCCAGGCAAATCCTCCTAACCCTAAATTCGTGTGTAAGTGACGATCCTTTGATTTTTTCACGTCCTAGTAGAAAATTAGGAACTCTAAGCCTTAGTTCGCCTAGCAAATCTTCCTAACCCTAGGTTCGTGTATGAGTGACGATCCTTTGATTTTTGCACGTCCTAGTAGAAAATTAGGAACCCTAAGCCCTGGTGCGCCATGCAAATCTTCCTAATCCTAGGTTCGTATGTGAGTGAGGATCCTCTGATTTTTGCACATCCTTGTAGAAGACTAGGAATCCTAAGCCCTGGTGCGCTAGGCAAATCTTTCTAACCCTGGGTTCGTGTGTGAGTGACGATCCTTTAGTTTTTGCACATCCTAGTAGAAGAGTAGGAACCCTAAGCCTTAGTGCGCCAAGCAAATTTTTATTATTTTGTGTTAATCATTCTTCCTAAAAATAAAAAAAATTAAAAAAATCTCTTCCCTGTGATATTTGTGTTTTGCCCATTTTACCCTAATTTTTTAAAAATTTTCTAAAAGTTTTTCTTAATTTTCTAGGATTTTTAAACAATTTTCTTTAATTTTCTGAAGAAAAAAAATTTAAAATTTTTTAGGATTTTTGAAAAGTTTTTCTTAATTTTCTAGGATTTTAAAAAAAATTTCTTAATTTTCTAAGATTTTTTCTAATTTTTTAGGATTTTTTGAAAAATTTTCCTAATTCTCTAAAATTTTTTAAAAAATTTTCCCTTAATTTTCTCGAATTTGTGATTTTTGAAAATTTGCCCTAGATTTTAAAATTTTTGACAAAATTTTCTCTAATTTTTAGGATTCTTCCTTTAGTTTTCTTGCCCAAAAAAAATAATAAATAAATAAATAATATCGAAAAATAAAAATTCCTCCCTTAGATTTTTTTTTATGTTTAGCTCCAAAAATAAAATAAAAAAATTTTCTTAGTTTTTTATGTTTTTTCTAAAAATAAAAAAATTCCTCCTTTATTTTTGTTATTTTTGCTAAAATAATCGCCCTTTTATAATTTGCATCTAAACCCTAGCCCTAGTGTCCTTACTGTTTTAAAACTCCATTGCACAGGTACCTAAACTAAGATCATCAGTCTGATATCCAAGATTGTTATGATTACAGATCTCAAACAGTCGTTATAGGTATCAAAATAAATCATCATCATCACTTCATATCATATCATCATCATATCACATGGGGGATCTTAGGCATGCGTCTATATTTGAGATATATTATATAACCATGTTTTGATATTGAAACAGTAAGGATAGGTAACCTACGAAGGGCGCTGGCAAGACATGTGCTCATCAGGCTCCCAAAGAAGAACATCAGCAGCAACGAAGTCAGTAGGTGGCCCGTAACGCCACATCCCACCTGGAACTAGGCGGTGAGGTACCGGGGCGTAGGTGTGCGGGTTGAAGGGTGCTGGATGGCCCTTTCTGGCATGGGGGTCAAGGAAGTCAGCCATCTCAGCCTCAGTAGTAGCATTAGCAGCCGCCTGTGCCTCGGCAGCTGCCCGTGCCTCCTCCTTAGCAGCTCGACGGAAAGCACGCTCCGCCTTGAGAGCGAGGGCATCCATAGCACCCGTGGACTTGGAAGACTGTAAAACAATAGTCCTCCTAGTAGGAATGGCCCCCATAGAGGAGCTCCCAGCAGCGGAGGGGCCTTGTCGCACCCCCAAATCATCATCTCCATGACCCTAGCCCTCCATGAAAAGAAAGGGAATCACGAACAATAGGGTAAACATCTCGTAGCAAGGAAAAGCAAGAAGCAAAAGGGTGCAAAAGTTAAGAAGTAACAAGGAGCAAGGAGAAGGTTAAGAGAGAGCCGAGAACGTTTGAAAGCTAGGGAGAGAGTGAGGTATGTGAGAATGAGCCCAACCCGCGCGCCTGGGGGGCGTATACGCGTTTCGTTATGGCGGTCGCCATGTTTCATGTTAGCGACCACCGGGTTGTTCAAATGACACATGGTGGCTTCCGTGTTGTAGGGGTTTCAATCTGGCGGCCGCCATGTCAGACAGTTTTTGTCTCGGCAATCACCATATTGTCAACGGTCACGTCATATCAATCTTGGCAACCGACAAGTTAGAATATCATCATTTGGTTCTGGGGTTTTGGAAGGGGCCGTTTGGGTGTTTGTCTTATGAGTGTTTTTTAGGTTTATTATTGTGTGCATCTTATGTTCGTTTTGGGGCTTTATCATTATGTGTTTTGTTATGAGTGCTTAAGTTGTGTGTGTTTTGTCGAAAATAATATGTTTTTTAAAGATAATTTTAAATCTTATGTTTTTCTATCTTATCTTTGTATGGCATCTTCTGATAAATTTAATTTTACGTCGTGACTTGGCTTTTAATTATTTTTATCCCGCTTTCATCCCGAGTTTTTAGGTCTTAACTCAACCTACTAACTCGTGGTTTTCTTTCGATAAATTTAATTTTAAGCCGTGACTTGGCTTTTAATTATTTTTCTCCCGCTTTCATCCCGAGTTTTTAGGTCTTAACTCGACCTACTCATGGTTTTCTTTTGATAAATTTAATTTTAAGCCGTAACTTGGCTTTTAATTATTTTTAACTTGTGCTTCCATCCCGAGTTTTTAGGTTTTGACTCGACCTATTAATTTGTGGTTTCTCCTCCCTATAAATTTAATTTTAAGCCGTAACTTGGCTCTTAAATTATTTTTATCCCGTGCTTTCATCCCGAGTTTTTAGGTCTTGACTCGACCTATTAATTCGTGGTTTCTCCTCCCTAAACATTTAATTTTAAGCCGTGACTTAGCTTTTAAATTATTTTTATCCCTCTTTTGTCCTGAATTTTTAAGTTTTGACTCGACTTATTAATTCGTGGTTCTCTCCGATAAGAATGATTTTCAAGTCTTAACTCGACTTTTTAGTTATCCTTATCCCGTTATCGTTCTGGGTTGTTTGGTCTTGACTCGACCTATCAATTCGTTGTTGTTTTCCTAGTTAAGATAATTTCAAAGATCTTGACTCGATCCTTTTAATTATTTTATCCCCAGCCGAGTTCTTAGATCTTGACTCAATCTTTGACTTGCCTGTTTGCGCTCCTTTTAGATCTTGACTCAATCTCTAGGATTTGTTTGATCATATCGATGTCTATACGAGTGTTTAGATTATGTTAGCATCTACATCATGTTTAAGCATCTTACATCCCTGCATTTTGCCCCAGGAATTATGTTTTGGTCTGATCCTTAGCAAAGGAGTACGTAGGCAGCTCGATAGAAATTTGAGTACGACCAACATCAGTAGCATGCTTGTGTGTTTGTGGCCTAAGATTGACGGCTCGATCAAATAGATGTTGTCTTTGGATCCTCGAGAAATGATCCAATGATAAAAACAGTTAGAATGGTGTCTCAGTACGATCCTCAAAAAATTATCCAAGCTTGGTATTTGAACCCAATCATCAAAACCTTCAAACCAATGAAATTATTTTGAACCAGCAATTCCATTGTGGCGACTGCTAATAGAACTATTTAGAAACTTTCACTTTTTGTGGCGACCGCCATGTTCATTGTGGCGACCGCCAATAGAATCTCTTGAAAACCCTAGCCCAAAGTGGCGACTGCTACCTCAAACCTGGTGACTGCCAACTTGCATTGTGGCGACCGCCAGTAGAACTTCTTAGAACCTTTTCAAATGTGGCGACCGCCAACTCCTAACTTGGCGACCGCCAACTTCAAATGGGCTGACGTGTCAGTATCTCATTGGTTGAAGAATTCTATAAGTACCGTACCTCCTGGTATGTTTTCAGGACAGAATTTTAGAGAGAGAAGCTCTGCCGAGTTGCCGAGCAATTCCGAGCCCTGACACCGAAACCCTACCAAAGTACCGAGAGCCGAACCTCTGACGCCAACATTGAAACCCTAACTTGGATATTGAGGATTGGATCGTTGGCACCATTTCCCCACTCGAGGATTCCTTAGTAATTTAGGTATTTTGTTTGGATCCCCGATATTTCTAACTCTATTTCTTCTCTCTTGGAGTGATCAGGTTAACTTTCATTTCAAATTCTTCTATTTTATTTATAGTCAATTTCGTTTGATATTTGAAATGTAGTTTGTTGTAGAATGTTTATAGTTGTTTAATGTAGTTAGACTATTTCTTCTAAAGTTCTTAGTCATTATTTTATTTCTATTTCGTCTTTAGCACATTATCACCTTCATTTAGTCATTAATATAGTGCTAACATATTTTGGTAATTACAACTTGTTAGTGTTGCTAATTGTCACAAAAAATGCACTTATATTTATGTGAATGTAGTTATCAATACTACATTCATATTTGATAATTAAATTATTGTACCTAGTTTCTTTTATTTTGATGTTAGTTTAATGTTCCTTTAATAGCATTACATTTTATCTTATTTTTATTTTCTTTTCTTTTAAAGAAAGTTTAATGTTCAAGTATTTCATTTTCTTTTTCTTTTCTTTTTTTTCTTTTATCTTTAGTTTAATATTCCTTTATTAGTATTTATTTTCTTTTCTTTTAATATTAGTATAATTTTCTTTACTAGCATTTTAATCTCTTTTCTTTTTTTTTTATTAGCTTTATTTTTCATGTAATGTCCCACCTTATTTTTCCTTTTAGTATTAGCTTAATTTTATTTCAAGTATTTGTTTTATTTCTTTTTCTATTTCTTTTATCTTTCTTTGCTAAGCATTAAAACTCCATCAAAAATCCTTTAATTTAATTTTTCGTTCTTTCTTTCTTTTCACTTTTCTTTTATTTTGTCAAGCATTAAAATTCTTTAGAATCTTTTAATGTTGGTTTCATTTCTTTTTAATTGCACTCAATTTATTTGTCTTTTTTTTGTTTAAACATAAAATCCATAAAAAAGATCT
>JAUMHN010437216.1:0-11736 GCA_032360265.1 Heliamphora ciliata
TGCCGGTAGACATGCATAAGTCTATCCGGATTCTCTTATCCATTACCACACATTTCTATTATGAAATCTGGCAAATCAATGTCAAAATAGCTTTTCTTAACGGAAGTCTTGACGAGTGTATATATACGATACAACCAGACGGACTCATTGCAAATTGCCAGGAGCACATGTTGTGCAAGTTTAAGAGATCCATTTATGAACTTAAGCAGGCATCGAGGTCTTGGAACACTCGATTTGATCAAGATATAAAGTCTTATGATTTTGATTAAAGTCCAATGAGTCCTATGTGTACAAGAAGCGTGACAAAAACGTAGTGATCTTTTTAGTACTTTATGTAGACGATATCCTGCTCATCAGCAATGATGTGGGGGCATTATCTACGGTTAAAGTATGGTTATCTGAGCAGATCGATATAAAGAACTTTGGAAAAGCCAATCATATTCTTGGGATCAAGCTTGTGCAAGATCAAAAACAAATGATGTTAGGCTTATCACAAGCAAAGTATATCGATGATATCCTTGCTCGTTTTAGCATGTAGGATTTCAAGAAAAGGTTTCTACCTTTCAGGCATGGAATCACTCTATCCAAGGATCAATGTCCTAAGACACCTGATGAGATAGAGAGGATGAAGGCGGTTCCTTATGCTTCGGCAGTAGGAAGCCTCATGTATGCTATACTTTACACTAGACCCGACATCTGTTTTGCCATTGGCATGGTTAGTAGATATCAGTCTAACCCAAGGTAGGAGCATTTGACTGCGGTAAAGAATATAATCAAGTACCTGAAAAGAACTAAGAATTATATGTTGGTTTACCATGCAGACAGTCTAGTACCTTTGGGGTACACAAACTCAGATTTTTAGTCTGACAGGGATTCCCGTAAGTCTACCTTAGGATATGTGTTTTCCTTAGGAGGTGGAGCTATAAGTTGGAGGAGTATCAAGCAGTCCTGCATTGCTGATTCCACCATGGAGGCCGAGTATGTGACAGCTTCTGAAGCAGCCCAAGAGGCCGTTTGGCTTAGAAACTTCCTGATGGATCTAGAGGTGGTACCTTCAGTTCAATCAGTTATTACACTTTACTGTAACAATAGCGGAGCGGTTGCAAACTCGAAGGAGCAAAGAGTCCATAAGAAAGGCAAGTACATTGAGCGTAAGTATCACCTGATACGAGAAATTGTACAGATAAGTGATGTTCCAGTGACCAAGATTGCACCAGGAGACAACCTTGAAGATCCTTTTACAAAAAACTTACTGACTAAGACTTTTGATAGTCATGTAGAGGGCATAGGAGTCAAATGTATGGCAGCATTGTTTTGAGTATAAGTAGGAGATTATTAGGGTTGGTACACTGAAAATCATGTTTTTAGTTTTTAATTTTATTTTTAATAAAATTTATTTTTTATTTTATGAGAATCTTTAAGAGTAATGTATGTATATCATTTCTTTAATGTTATGCATAGATGTTCGATATTCTGTAAAGTATTTAATCTGGTGTGTAAAGTACGACTTGCACACAGAAGATCAGATTTTAGGTTCTTGCAGAATATAAGTTTTATATTCACAATTTATATGAAAATGGGCATACCATCAGTATGACTGTAGCACAGAGGTTTAGTAGGCATGTCTTGGTTACGGGAAACAATAATAGCAACGTCTATTGTTTCGACTCTCTATGCTAGTACACTTTGTGTGTATTGAACGGAACATTTGAGGTAATTAATTTTACACTAAATATATAAATTAATTCACATTCCAAGGTTATTATGAATATTGCTTATCCTCTTAATCCTAAAATAATTATTGATCTGCGTATATTTAATATTCGTTGTTTTGATTCATTAGAGGGTGCAATCTTATATGGGTCTATATTCCTGGTGAGTTGGATAGCGATATTATTTATATGAAAAATATTAATTATTGACAGAATCTACATCCCGATAGATCGGGATTGACGATATCCCCTTAAGGATGCTTATAAATTTTGACCGAGCCAAATTCTGCAGCTGAATTTGATTATTCGGCAGTCAAATAAGTTAAGCGGAAGGGTTTAAGGAATATTAAGATACCGATTAAATTAAATTGTCAGTAATAAAATTTAATTGGAGGGTATCGATAATCTTAACGTTGGGAGAAATGGTAAGGATTTAATTATAGGAGCTCAATACAAGAAAGTCCTGAGATTATGGAACATAGTGCAATTATAGTTCTTTAGTAGTGTGAACTGTAATTCAGTATTTTATAAAAATTGTAAAAACCGCTGCATGTATTTCCATAATTGCATAAACCTCTAATAGGTGTCTGTGATTCACTGAAAATCTAACTCATAATTACTCTCCAGGTTCCTGCTGCAGCCCTATATACATGCGGTTGGGCTAAACCAGTTTTAATGATTTTATATCATTATTATTATGATATTATTTTTGTCTTTCAAGACTTAAATATATCGGGGTTCTGCCGGTACGAGTTCAAGGAGGATCGTAGCCCACACTACGTTCGATGATCGCGTAAGGGAATACAGTAGAAGATCTGACTGGAAGTTTAACTCGGAATCAAATCGTAGTTAAAGAATAGATCGACAAAAGGTATTTTTCTAAATTAATTTTAGTTGCAGGGGTTTATTTTTTATCGTTTAACGTTAAATTTTTTATCTAGAGCCCATTTTGGCGTTTTCTCGTCCAATTAATTTTTTTACCGAAAATCGTTTGCAAAAACAATGATCTTGGCAGTATTGTCTCCAGCAACCTGAACTTCAAGAGTCACCGGGCTAAACACGCCACCTAGACCAAACGTTTCACAGGTATATATTTACCCATACAAACCTAATCATATCCCTCGTCATAACACCGTACACATACATATACCTATTCATCGAACCTACGACACTCCACATTTAATTAGTCATTGAATTCCCGTAGTCATCGATCACACCGTTCACCAAAATTTGCATATACATTCGCATCACCCCTTCACGTAAGTACTACTGATCCAACTATCTTCCAACCAAACAGTACTAACACTTAACCCTGAAATCCATTCCCAACGTCACTCAATCCCTTCACACGTTTCCCTCTATGCAACCGAATCAAGAATCATTTTTCGCACTCTAACCATTCCGTCTTATCCCCAACTCATCATGACACTTGATATACTCAAGGCCAATCACAAGAACCACATAAATCAATTCGCATACCTTCACTTTATCCTTTCACTGGTCTCATTCAAACACTTACTACTCCCGCGTACTCACACTAAGTTGCCACACAACTCCACCAGAATCATCAAAATTACATCGCCCTTCAACGTCTCCTACATAAAGTCCACGCATTCCTACAAGAAAACTCATTCTCTACACGAACAACGCTCAAGCCCCAATCTAAACAAACAAACTCGCTCTAACGGGCCTTATCACGAAAGGTTTTCAAAAGCAACTTCCTTGCGACTCACCCCGATATCACAAACGGACTAATACCAACTCCACAAGAGCTACACAGTCTAGACATCAAACGAATACGAATCAATATTCAAGAACTCACCACGTGAACAACTCGGTCACCGAAACTTTAACAAGGATCTCATTCAATCAAGAGCTAAGGATGCTAACATACCATGCAAATCAAGATACATCTCAAGAAATCTCTCCCGAATACTCGAGCTCACATGACAGAGCAAACCACTCCCTTAAGAAACTACGAGAAATCAGACGTACACTCATACGATCCTGAAGGTACATCGGTTAAGGCACGTCCAAAAGAACCAAAAGGAATTCACAAGGTTCAAGGGAGAAAAATCCTAATCTTCCCAAAACTCGCTCAACGAGAGTCTATCAAAAGTCCCAACATTTAAACTTCCACCAAGGTAAAATAATCACGTTAGATAACTAACTACGAGACATCTCTCCTCCTAGAGGAATCACGAGTCAACTAGAGACTCCCACTCAACACAACTACCTTCTCGGGCAACCATCAAATACTTGGCTTAAGAAAATGCTAACCACTAGTCCTTAGAATCACTTCCGGTATCATAATACCTATGTTATCGATTCCCAATCATAGTGAGTACACCACTTGCCACACTTGGTTTTCAAACTCAGATCTCACTCAAGCATATTAGCTACTGTTCACTCCTTTATTCCCAAATGACGCATCTCACACGTCCCCAAGACCCTCACCGGGTACCCACAAAGGCACAACACTACACATTCACACCACTTCCATGACTTTTCCTCACGAGATTGCGCTACTCCAACAAGATTCCCAATGGATAAGAAGTAGCAAAATGGATAGGCAATAAGCATGCTACAATCTCGAGCTCGCGGCTCTGGTACACCCATTAGAAAACACAGAACGCTCAATCGAGAATACCCGTCTCTTATGTCACTACACGAGTACTACCGACACACAGCTATTTGAACATGAGAGCAACTACATGCAACATGAACAAAACGAACCTCACCTATTAACTGTAGGCCAAACTGCCCGTCTTAGCACTCGCCTCTAAGGATAAGATGACATCACCATCTCTAGACCTTATGCCAGGTCACCCCTACCAACATCATCCCCTCATGGGGTCTCTTCATACCGACACATCATCGTAAGACGACCGAATCAACTACACTAACAACATACATCTCAGACCCTACCAGCCTCACACACTCACACTTATCAATCATGAGGACAATAACTCAAGCCACATAGCTCAATTTCGTGAAACTTTCCGAATAATCTCAAACCATCACTCATCAAAGCATAACCACCTCCGACATACATCTCATCATACGTACATGCACATCACTCGATAACCAATTCGTCGACAACATCTCTAATTCGCATACTCATTCCTCATATAACATTCGATTTCTATCAAGAAACACGACTTAGCACCATGCCACGAGGAAGACACAAGGGTCATCAAACAGACCTTCAAATCCATAAGGTACCACTGTGGCTACTAATAACACCCCGCATGGTAAGGGACATTCCCAAACACTGTCTAAGCTCAGACTTTCTAACACACCTTGGGCTGGAGATTATTACGCTCCTGTCCACTATGCTCCCATCCACTACGCTCCCGTCCATACCCAACCTTGGGGAACACGGCTCATAACATAGCACGACTCAAGACATAGCACGGCTCATGACGTACATGATCCTCAATGCGCCCAAATCACACCTTATATCCAACCACAACAAACAACCTTCAAGAGGTTTTAAACACCCTACCATACCTATTCGTCAGGCTACCAGTAGCATAACACACAACGGGCAACTAACTATAGTCACCCCCAACTCGCATGGGTACAACACACCCTAAACAATCAATGCTCATCGCACGAGCTTACACCCACCACAATCACTGACCACCGGTTCGCACTTTCACAACCCATACCATAATCCTGACCACAACTCGTCATAGCCTCACAAGCATAACTCTTATGTCACGGACATTACAACCCCTAACTAGGTTAAACTCAACCTAACCTTCTAAAGCCACACTAACACACTATCAATCTGGGTAACTCGTTTGGATTTCTCACTAGAATGGATGTTGGCCAAACGTCTTTCTAACTCAAACCCCGAACTAGTTGACCAGACGCCTAGGGACAAGACACATCATCCCAAAGCTCCAATCTCTATACCTAAGTATCACATAGCATGCAAATGTCAATTATATCCATGATATTTCATGTTAGCACACCAACACATGAATGTCACACAACAATGCAAGCTCTCACGCAATAGATCAACCATTCTCACGGTTCCGAGGTATTCAAACCTATAGCTCTGATAGCAATCTGTAATGCCCCAACTTTCAAACAATAAAAAACCCCAAACGGCTTGCAAGAGGAAGCCTAAAAAGAGGAATATTTTGCTCATGAAACCATGATTAAAGCTAAAAAGGTACCCAAAAGGCGTTGAAAACCCTTAGGAAAATACTCCTTTTGAAAACAGGTTCTGAAACAAAAGAGCACAAAATTTCCACAACAAACCGTTGGAAAAAAATAATCTCTCATGCTATAAATACACACAAGATTTTGACATTTGCAAAACGCACTACCGATGGTTTATTTAATGTAAAAGAGTAACTCAAAAAACTAGGGTCACGACCCTCAAAGCCAAACTTTTGAAACAAAACACCAAAAATTCTCAAAGTTGCCCAGACCGATCGTTTGGTGAAAGACCGCTTGATCGGTCACTTGCCTGCACAAGAAAACCGAGAGTATCAAAAGACCGCTCAATAGACTGATCGATCTATCGATCCGTCATGCTCTAGGTTCTTTTTCAAGATAAAAACTTAATTTTCAACACTTGGGATATTTTTCATACCTTTCAACACATTCTGGGCAAAGAGATAACTTTTAAAAAAGAGCAAAAGTCATTTCAAAAATCTCCCTCGAGACACAAGAGTTTATACGATGCATAAATCAACCAAAAATCTTTTTGTAAAACGTATAACCAACCTACGAAAACCGTAATAATAAACTACGGAAACAACAACCAACCTATGATCTCTCTCGTAAACATATATCATGTATACATCAGTTCCACGGCCATAAGAATTACATTACACATGCTTTCAAATCTAACACATATTACATCAAATATAATCCATATACAAACGGTATAAACTATCTAATAAGGACAAAACAAAAAGAGTCTTGTCTTTCACCACCTCCGGACACCTCAAGATCAATCTACTTGATCACGTTCACCTGAAAAAAGTTTTCACAAATCCCACACTGTGAACTGAAGCCCAATAGAAAACAGACTTACATGAAATAAAAGCAAAGCATGCTAACAGAATAATATGAATATTTCGATTCACATGAGCCCCATAAACGGTTTTACTGCTCAAAATCACAAGATTTCATCCGACTCATACGAGCCTCAAAAATAGTTTTACTTCTCAAACCTACAAGTTTTCTCGTCGTCTCCCGATGTTCAACAATATAGTAAGCATAAACAACAATGTTCATATACATGTCGTACTCTTTTACGGTCTTTCACCGTAGGATAGTACTAACCCAATCATTAGATTCTTCGCGGTCTTTTATCGCGGGACAATCACTTGCCCTAATATGCAGTTCTTCACAGTGTTTCACCGCGGGATAATCACTTGCCCCAATATGTAATTCTTCACGGTCTTTCACCGTAGATCAACGGCTTGCCCCAATACACAATTCTTCATATGATTCAACAGATATAAGTACGCACATAGTCATGTACTAAATATCCACACACATACTATCACATTATCCCTGTAGCCACCGAGATTAATCGACATCTCAACTGAAACGTTTAAAACCCAAGCTCAACCCTAAGGGTTAGCTCTAAACCTCTAAAATTAGCTTTTTGAAAACATTTGCATAAATTCTTTCAGTTTTCAAAACCCATCTTCTCAAAAACAACACAAACACATACGTTACCAATGTCGTAATATACCATAAAAGCACAAAACATGCTTTTTGTCCAACAAGAATTGTTTAAACACAAAGATCAACCATTCATGCATTTTAAAACAGTAAAAATGTATAAAATTTCGTGTAGCACCCCTTTAAAACAAGAAAGTCTAGGATCCTACCTCATAGAGTCACAAACTCAAAGCTTTACCAATCGAAAAAAAATCAAAGTTGTCGAAACACGATTGTGTTCAGATGGTTGTGAAGCCCACGATGAGCACATCAAGTATCCACCCTCCAATCACCAAGATCCAAGCTCGTACACACCCAAAACCTAGAGAGAAAGCAGAGCTTTTGGTTTAGGGTTTGAGGAGAGAGAAGAGAAAGCTTTCAAAACACGCTATGCACAAATCCCAAGCAATCTGCTACCTTTTAAAGCAGTCTGTCTGAACATACTGATCAATCGATCTTTTGACCGCTCGATCGGTTCTCCTATTTCACTACACTGTTGTCCCAACTTTAAACGATCATATCTCCTTCGTCCGAACTCCGAATAGGGTCATTCTTGTGCTCAAACTGAAGTCCCGGAAGTCTACTTTTTAATGGTTCAAACCTCATACCAGAACTCATCTTGTACAAAAATTTATGACAAAATTAGTAAAGGTATGTCACTTTCCTTCAAACACTTTTCACATTTTTTTGTCCGAACATCCCTTAGAACCTCATTTTCTCCCCCGAACATATCTTTTATGTGTATTTAAGATCAAAATACTCACCTAAAACATCACCAAGATCAAGTTTTAATTCTGACTCCCATCATCACTTAATCATTTTAAAACGGGTCGGGGTCTCACAGTTTTCACTCAAGTTTTCAAATAATATCCATGCCTCTGTCCCGCTTTTCAGCATAAAGGTCCCAACAAGAGGCATCTACTACTTGACGGTGATGAGGGGTCAAACCGTTGTAGAAGAATTATACAAGTTGCCACTTGGGTACCTGATGATAGGGACACTATTGAATGAGGTCTTTAAGATGTTCCCAGGTCTCGTGAAAAGTTTCGCCATCGAATTGGGTGAAACTAGTGATAGCTCGTCTGATTTGATTGGTTTTACCGATTGAAAAGTACTTTTTAAGGAATTTTCGTTGCATTTGTCCCCAGGTCATGATTGTGTTCGCTCCCAAAGAGCTCAACCAATGCTTGGCTTTATCCTTAAGGGAAAAGGAAAATAGTTTTAATTTAAGGGCATCAACTGGAAATTTACTAATTTTAACAATTGAACAAGTTTCCAAGAACTCGTCAATATCTTTATATGGATCCTCATTATTATGTTCAAAATAAGATTGGAGCATCTAAATAATGCTGGACTTAATTCGTAAAGTAGTGCTGACCCAATGTCGGGGAGCTGGATACAAGATGGCGACATAAAAACTGATGGAGTAAAATACCCTCTAAGCTGTTATCCTATGTTTTGGCATGGTCTGCTGCCATTGGAGCGAGTGCTATGTGGACTATAGGTTTGGGGTGGTAAGAAAGACTACAGGCCAGCTTCGTTGTGCCTAAAAATGCGTTCGATCTCGGGATCAAACGGTGCTAACGGTATATGACACGATCGACGACCAAGCATGCAAAAGAGAAGAAAAAGAAGTTTTGGGCGTGGGTTGCAAACTCCCGAGATCTGGTTCTCTGATTAAATAGAACAACATAAAAAATTATGATTCACATAGCTCAGATTGAGATGACTCGTTTTGTTTTCAACTCTGCGTTGTTTGATTTTTGCTTTGCTTTGTTGGTCTTCGAAAACATAAAAAAGAAAGAATGAAAACCACGTCAGTATTGATGAGAGTGATGGAAGAGAAGAGAAACCGAAACAACATTTTTAATTAAAGTAACGTATAACCGTGCTAACAATCTCCAGCAATAGCACTAAAAATTAGTTCGTGTCGTACTGTGCCAAAAATAAATATTTAAATTCTAAAATTAATTACTACTCGGTAGAATACTAGTTAAGTTTGAATATCGTTCCAACATGAATTGGAAGGCTAAATCATAATATTTTATAACTTAAAAAGTTATTCCGATTTTTCAATCAAAAAGTTTGCTTGTTTGATGATTAAACTAATAACGGAAAATAAGTAAAAATAAAATTAAAAGTTGGATTTGGATGAGATAAGAAGATCCTAGGGTTTCGACTCTACCCTAACCTAGTAAATTAGATTCGTTAAGATTTCATTACTTTTTACAATTTAACTTAATTAGGTTCTCGCTATCATCCTGACACGGATGATTAAGAAAGTAAAGTTCAATCCAAACCTGATATAATTTATCTAAATTGGCACAAATCGTTTGTGTAAAATTCGGCACAATTCATCCTATCACAACATAACTTATCTCACGTTTGGGCTAAAACACGAAGTTAAAATAATTACATGTTCTCTCATTACAATCACCGAAAGTAAAAAGCAAAAACTAGAATATAACTTTAAAGCTCGTTGATAAAGACTCGACGTCTAAAAACTATACAACAAAGTTGAAATTGTATTAAAAGAAACCAGAAATCAAAGTTAGATCTAAATACCAATTGGGGTTTCATCTAACCCTAGGACGGAGAAGTCTAGTCGCTCATGCTGTGGCTACGATCCATGCTAAGTTGAGGAAGAATGGAATCCTAAACCTCCATCTTCACCTTCTAGTCACTTCCCGAGCCTCAACTTGCCCCTTGCACCTCCTTGAACCCCCAAATGAATCATGATCACTTTTGTCCCATAACGGCCTTTTTATAGTGAAGCTACGCTCTAGGGTTTTAAAGTTTCATTTAGCCCCACTTACGTGCCTCGTCTGGACGCTCGTCCGGACGTAATCTTTTTGTGTGCGAATTTGGCCGGACAAAATGTTTCTGGTTAGGAATGTCTGGACGCCTGTCCGAATACAAACTTTTTGTCTCGAATCATCCAGATGCTCTAATTTTGTCAAGACGCAAATGTCTATAATGCCCCTTTTTGTCCACTTTTTTCACTTTTTGTCCCATTTTAGCTCATTCCTCCACCATCTTGCCTCTTTTGATAGTAACACTAAAACACTTGTAAAACATATTAATAAACATAAAGTCAAAGCTTAACTTAACATAATTTGCAAGATTCGATCGGCACTTTTATGCATCAATCAATCCACCATTTCTCCTATGCACCTATGAATTAATACTTGTCTTTTAGATAGGCATCCATTGAGAAAACTCATCTAAGGATATAGTTGTGAGAAAAGGGATCCATAAGATAGAGGGAGGGAATTAAATGAGAAGAAGGGACATGGGCAGTGCAATAGGGTTAGCGTGGCCTGGTGTTCACGGCATAAGATGTCTACATGTGCTATAGCAGCAAGTGCACAACAAAGGCATGGCTGCTGGTGCGAGGATAACATGGTGATTAGGGTTTCGATGATGACGGCAATTGAGTGTACATACCCTAAGGGTATTTTAGAGAGGATGGTGGCTTGCAACGATTTTAATTCTGGTAGTGAAGGCAATTTGTAGATGTTGTGAGAGTTATGAAAATGATGGGGTGATGGAGGTGGTAAGGGTTCTGGCAATGGTTGTCTTGAAGGAGAGAGAAGTGGCCAGTACTTGCAGACATGTTGAAAGAGAAGATTAAAAACATAGGTATCTTTTTAGTATCTCTTGTTTTTTGTTTATTTAGACAAGGGTATGCATGCGATGTTAGAAGAATATATAAATGATGTGAATATATATTTTTTGTTATTGACATTAAAGCCGAGGGAAATTTGATATCGATAACTAAAGTAAAAGAATAAATAGATGATCTGATCTCATCTACTCTTACTAAACCTCCCCCAATTGCATTAAACAGTTATACTTAGTGGATAAATACTTGTACATATGGACATAGAAGGAAAAAAAGTATGCATTTAGAAGCTCCCAGATTGTTGACCATCAATTTTGTACCCTCATGTTTAGGAAAAGTTGTTTAGTGCCCTATGGTGAGTGCTAGTGAGCATCTTGTTTTTATTTTTATTTTTTATTTTTTAATGTTGATATACATTAGTTCCATTTGGTTTCACTTAATCAGAATCCCAAAGTTTTCTTAGAATATTTTTCCTATGACTTTTTTTTTATCATTTTTTTTTTACTTTTGTAACTCCTCACGACGAGAGTATTCTAAGAAATAAATAAATTTCAGAATTTTTTTAAAAAACTAAGTAATTGACAACGAAAAAGTCACAAATTTGTTTGAAAACTAGTTTTGTTTTTGTCCTTTTTGAACATTTTTATTTTTTCAAAAAAATTTTACTTTTTTGATTGCTCACAACTATAGAAATGTAAAAAG
>JAUMHN010437227.1:0-33248 GCA_032360265.1 Heliamphora ciliata
CTGTTTGGGATTTTGAACTGTTCAGAGATCTTGGAGTCGAGGAGTGATCATTGGCTGAAGTAAGTGATGTGTTTTGGAATAACCTTTTTGGGATAATGATTCCGAGTGTTTGATACAGTATGAGTCAAGAAGGATTCGATGTCTGGGAAGCCTTGGTTGGCGTGGCCTTTACGAATCGACGCGATTATTTGGTTGGGAACGGAAGGGCCTTGATAAATTCTGGTGTGAGGAAAGTGTTAAGTGTAAGACGCTAGTCTGGGCTGGTTACTTAACGGACTATTCTTAGGTTTGATTATCTACTATTATGGACTCAGAGGATTGGTGTATGTGTTTTGCGTTGGGTTTGCGTTGTCGGATGACGGCGACCTTGTTCGATTTGAGCTGACCCTGTGGCAGTAAAATTGGATTGGTTTTCAACTGTGTGGAACCTCGTCTGGGACAATGGTGTGCCACCTAGTGTTTCACTTGAGTGAGAACAATAGTTTGTGATGGAAGATTGGATAGAAGTCGAGCGTTTGAAGGTTTGATGAGATCTGTTCTTTAGTATTCCAGGTGAGTTAAGTGAGCTTCTCTCTAGAATTGGGTATTGTGTTGTTGCTTGTAGATCGGTGTCATGACAGCTTCAGTAATGGAGATGTTGGCATGTGTAAGGTGATGATGTGGTATCAAAGTTAGTGCAGCTTGTGCGCGGGGTGTGTGACTTCTTGTGACTGATGTCAGAGTCAGACGTCGTGTGTTTGGAGTTGTGGAGATAGTCCTTGGTGTGTATTGTGAGGTGTGATTGAGCCAGTATGTGGCAGTGAAGACGAGGGTGATAGTCTCTGTGGTCGAGCATAGAGTGTGTTTGAGATCAAGTACCGTGGTGAATTGGTCTCTTGCTTTGCGTTTGTCGCTGGAGTAGTTGTGTTTAGTGAGAGTTATGGTTCAACATTTTCTAGTATGAGTTGAATCTTGATCCGGTGTTTTAGGGATGTTTTGTGGATGACAATGATGTCAATGGGACTTGCCCATGCGCGCAGTTTGTGTGGGGGTTGCTTTTTCTTGTTGTGTTTAGCTCGTGTGACGACAGGTTTGGGATTTTTGTTGCTAGGCTTTTCTGCTGTTGTGCAGTATCGTTGGGTTTGTATCAGAGGTTGTTGATGGCAAATTGTTTTTAAGAGTTGTGTGAATCGTGATCTAAAAACCCTTTTTTAACTATTTTTAAGGCTCCTGTGAGTGAGTCAAAAAATGGTTTATATCCTCGCTTTCCCATTTGCATGTAAAAATTGTTTTAAAGACTTGAAAGAGAGTCTAAAACTGCACTACGATTTTCTAGCATGTTTTGTTTATATTGCATGCTTGTCTAGTTTCTGCTGAGCCTTGGCTCACGGTATGGGATAAAATATTTTTAGGTACCGATCACACGCGTTGATTCGGGATTGCAGGTTTGTGGCGAAAGAGTTATAGTCTTCCTTTTTGCTAGTTTTAAACATGTATGCTGTAACATATTTTTCTGGTGTTGGAACCATGTAATGTAAGTTGTTTGGCGGTTTTATACAATACATGTATGTTTCATATTGAGAGTGTATTCTTGGGTTGGGTGCTTTATTTGGTTTCTTGTGGGTGTTTTACGTGACCTAGAGTTTGGGGCATGACAGATTGGTATTAGAGCTCTAGGTTTGAATACCTAAGAGCTGTGGGAAGAGGGTGTGTTCCCGTGTGAGGTTGATTGCGTGTGCTTAATTGCATGTGTCTAGATGTTTTGATAACATGTACGTGTTAGCATGTTAGGCATGTGGATGTTGTGTCTATGTGAGCATGGAGGTTGGACCTATGATTGATTAATCTCGCCTTTGGGCATTTGGATTAACAAACTTGGTGGCCATGTTAGAAACGCGTTTAGCTGACGTGATTTCTAGCAGGGAATCTAAGTAGGCTATCTAGATTGACGCGTCATTCTTGTCAGTTCTCCTCGGTATGTGGGGTTATTTAGCATGAACCTATGTGGCTATGTGTTAACATGCTTATGTGGTTAGCGTTTATGTTTTTGCTATGTGTTGCGTCTTATGTTCTGTCTTTCCCAAATAGACACGATGTCTGTACGGAGAGGGTAACGCTGTGTTCGATGCTGTAGCCCTGGGTTTAGAGTTGGTAATGGACTCCGTCGGTGGTGTGTTGTGTTGAGGCAGTGGTTGGTGAGGATGTGAGGTTGGGGTGAGTTATAGATCCTGTGTCTTGAGATAGTTGGCCATTGTTTAGGATGCCTAACCTTGTTTGACTATATCCTAGGAACGGTTTGGCTAACCATCTCGTGTACTTGTGTCGATTGCGATCGACGGTTTGCTATTTTGACCTTGTGGCGAATCTCGGTGACGAAATTCCTTTAAGGGGGGTAGAGTTGTGAGACCCAGACCCGTTTTCCTTTTTGGCATTTTTCGATGCGTGTTTTCTATTTTCTATTTTGCATGTTGATATGCATTTTGATGCACGATTGGGATTAGATATGCATGCGGGGTTTGTTCCTGGGGCCGTTGGGCATTACAGTGCGATGTCAAAAAAATAAAAAAAGATATTTTTGTGGACTATAAATATCTAGCTTTAGATATTTTGGAAAAGATATTTTCATAACTTGGTGGCTAAGTTTTCTTTTTTCCAAACCAAAAGCTTTGCTTTCACTGTAGATTCTAGGGCGCCCGGGGCTCGATTTTCGGCGATCAAATACCAGATCCTTAGTCTTCTCGTGGTGGGCTACGCTTTCATCTGGATAGAATTCCAATCTGGCAAAGTTTATTTTTCCACGTGGTTCGAGGCGTCATGTTTTGAACTCATCGAGGTCGGATCCTAGACTCTCATGTCTTATAAGGGTGCTATATGAAATCTTGTATGTTTTTACTATTTAAAAATGCACAAAAAATCGATTTATAAGTTGGGTTTTGGTTTAAAATCATTTTTGGGTGTTTTTGGTTGGATGGAATCGAGTTTCGAGTGTTTCTCTCTAGGTTTTGTGGCAGTTTTGGGTTTGTGTATGTCCATTGGTTGAAAAGGAGGTGTTTGGCAGGTTTAATTTGGGGCTGAGAAGCTTTTTTCGGCGCTTGAGTTTGTTTTTCACCATCGCATGTAACCTGTTCTGAGGTTAGAGGATTTTTGTTTTTGTGTCGACACTTTTTTTTGTTTGTGTCAACACTTTGATGTTTGTGTCGACACATTTTCCATTTATGTTGACCCTTTTTCCTTTTGTGGTGTTGAGCACACTATGGTTGTTATGTTGAATATCAATGTTCTTTTTTGTCGACACCTTTTTCTGTTTGTGTCAACACCTTTTTCTTTTGGTGTCGAAACTTTTTTTGTTGGTGTCGACCCTTTTCCCTTTTGTTGGGGTTGAGTATTCTATTGTTGTTTGTGTCGACACTTAGGCTGTTTATGTCGACACCTCTGCTGTTTGTGTCGACACCTTTTCTGTTTGTGTCGACACCTTCGCTGTTTGTGTCGACACATTTTCTGTTTGTGTCGAAACCTTTGTTGTTTGTGTCGACACCTTTTCTATTTGTGTCAACACTTTTGCTGGTTGTGTTGAACCCATTTTCTTTGGTCTTGTTGGGGCCTGAGGGGTTTTTTTTGGCCGTGTTGGCCGTGTTAGGCGTGTGTGGGTCCATGTTGGCCGTGTTAGTCTTGTGCGGGTTCGTGTGGGCCGTGTTAGGAGTGTGTGGATTCGTGTTGGCTGTGTTGGATGTGTGTGGGTTCGTGTTGGCCATGTTGGGCATGCGGGAGTTCGTGTTGGTCGTGTTGGGTGTGTGTTGGTCTGGGTTATGGTGTGTTGGTGGTTAGCTTTTTGGTTTCCAATTAGTGTTCAATGGTATTCAATTGATTGATTATGGGATTAATCGACTGAAATATCATTGGATTCCTTTTGGGGCTCGGTTAGTTGTGTGGTGGCTTCGGGAGTCATGTCGTGGCTTCGCGTGTTGGCTTAGGTGCCGTCCTCGGGGTGACGTGCACGGGTACATGTTGTTGTGGTACACGATAAGGTGCGTGGTGTTTGTTTTTCATTGGATGTGTGGCGTGTTTGGGCCCGTTGCACCTTTAGTGAAATGGTGGTTTTTTGTGACCTCGTGGTTTGAGGGGTTTAACGTTGGCCTTCGAGTTAGGCTTGGTTTTATGGGATAATGATTGTCCCTATGAGTGGATGTCAAGTTGTTTGGCAGGTGGCGTCATGATGTGAAGTTATATATGGTTATGTGCATTTATAAATGGTTTTGTACATTTATAACACTAGTTTATTTGTGTACGGATTATGTAAGTGAATGCATAGCTTTGATATCGTTATGTGTAACGTGGTTTATGCTTTAAAACTCAGAGGTTTTATGGCATGTATATGTGGATTATAAGGAACAGATGCATGTGATACATGTTGCATGAGTTGTAAGTGTTGTGTGAGTCGCGTGTGTAGCATGTGATGTGATTTTGTGTACTTAAGGTTGTACGTGGTTTTATGCATTAAACCCTGGTTTAGTTATGCATAGGTGTATGGAATGTGATAGATGGGTCTGCGGTCCATCGGTGAAAGTCTGAAAAGATACATTCAGGGCTGCTGCGTCCCTCAGTAAAGCACCGAAAAGATGCGATTAGGCCTGGCGGTAGTCCCTCAGCGGAAGGGCCGAGAAGATTGTGTTTGGGGCTGTCGTCCCTCGACGTGAGGCCGAGAAGAATGCATTGGCGGGGCTGCGGTCCTTCAGGTTCAGCCCAAAAATTTTCATGGATTGCATGAACTGCATTATGGGATGGATAAAACCAATTTCAAATTGTTTTAAAGAGTCGTGTGGATCGCGATCAAAAAACCCCTTTTTAACTATTTTCAGAGCTCCTGTGAGTGAGTCAAAAGATGGTTTATATCCTCGCTTTCCCGTTTGCATGTGAAAATTGTTTTAAAGGCTTGAAAGAGAGTCTAAAACTGCACTACGATTTCCTAGCATGTTTTGTTTATATTACATGCTTATCTAGTTTTTGGTGAGCCTTGGCTCACGATGTGGGATAAAATATTTTTAGGTACCGATCACGCGCGCTGATTCGGGATTGCAGGTTAGAGGTGGAAGAGTTATAGTCTTCCTTTTTCTATTTTAAACATGTATGCTGTAACATGTTTTTCTGGTGTTCGAACCGTGTAATGTATGTTGTTTGGCAGTTTTATACAATGCATGTATGTTTCATATTGAGAGTGAATTTTCGGGTTGGATGCTTTATTTGGATGCTTGTGGGTGTTTCACCTGACCCGGAGTTTGGGGCGTGACAACTAGTCTTTTAAATCCTAAAACTTTCAAGTGCCCAGTTTAATCTTAACATTTAAACATACAATCACCTCCAAGCTAGAACTTCTCTTTTAACAACTCAAATTTCTAAGAATTCATAATTCGTTTAATAACTTCACGAATAATTGTATTATCAGGTTCCATATTGTTCATTTCGTGGTTCTGTTTTAGAAATCTAAGTAAATCTAACAATTAAGCTTTATCAACCTATGCTCTATATTCGATTACCGCTTATAATGTATCCCATTAAGCTTAATTACAAACACATAATACTCATCATTCATCCATACTGCCTCTCATTTCTAGGGGCCAAGCTAAGATTTAAAATTTTCAATTTCAAGTTATTTCATTCTAGATCAAATCTTCAATTCATGAATTATATCATCCCAACTATAGCTTTTCATTAACGAGAGTTCACCTTTTGATTCCCAATTTTGTAGTCAAAACTTTATAAGTAAATCCATTAGTTAAATCCCCAATTTCTTCGAATCCCAAGATGCATTAATCCACAAATTATATATTGAAGAAGAAGATTTTAATTTCTTGATTTGTTCGTTGTTTACAAAACCAACTTACTCACCTATGTCACTACCACCCATGAATACATTCTCAAGTTATACAACACCTCCCTAAGTTCGGTTAACTCAAATTTCTTACTTAGCCAATCTCCCATATCCAATAAGTTAATCAATCTTCATGAGATTTCTATTTTTTCACAATACTAACAAAATTCAAAGTACATATTTTTCACCACACCTATGAACTAGGTTATACATTCAGCTACAACGCCCATGTTTCACTGCAAAACTATCTGTTTAATCTTCTAAACAGTGGCCCACAAGCAACAAGTTTTAAATTAAGGTCGAATTTAACACCCCATTAATTAAATCAAATTCATGGCTCACCCCGTTAACTCATAATTTAAACTATATTTCAACTCCAAATCATTATTATCAAAGGTTCAACAAATCAAATAACGCTTTCCAGCACAACATTGAGACCGTTCAAACCCTTTATTAACCTTTAATTTACATATAAATTTTTTGCTGTCTCATCCACAAACAATCTTGTCACATTATTTAACTTCTTCATGGAAATCTCAAATTTCATCCTAACAATCAATTCGCATAAATCTAAACTCAATAAATCTCAAAAATTTTGTCAAACTTTAAATTAACTTCTTGAACCCCATGATCATATAAATTTCAACCAATTTCAACCCAAATCATCACAAAACACTAAAATTAGTCTTAATCCTACATGGTAGAAGCAGAGTCTTGTGAATTTCGCCCCAGATTATAGAAACCCTAGGTTCAGCCAGCTCAAATTTTTGTTCTAAGGACTTTTGACCAAGACTGCTTCTTACTTCATGAAGCTTCAATATGTTTATTACACTTTGGTTCTTCTCTGGTGGCCTCCCAATTCAACAATCAATAAAAGAAAATCAGTATAAAGAGAGGATCGGATGGACGACACAGAACAGGGGAGACAACTTTACCGTGGCTTCTAAGAAATTTTAACACTCGGTGGTCCGATTGCAAGATCTCCAATTCGGATGAATTGAATCCCTACTGCTTGGCACCAATTTAGAGTTCTAAATCCTCAATTTCCGAAAGAAACTTGGTCCTCAAGCTTAAGCTCCATCAATGGTAGAATGAAAGAAATGAAAAGACGGGGACAGGGGACGTCGGAGGGACAGTTAGGGAGAAACGAAAATAATGAGGGTGATCGGATGGCCGACACAGAACAAGCTTGTTTTCTTGTGGCCTTATGTTGAATTTCGAGGACGAAATTCCTTTAAGGGGGGTAGAGTTGTGAGACCCTAACCTGTTTCCTTTTTCGGCGTTTTTCGACGCGTTTTTCATGTTTTGGTGATGGCATGTTTTTATTGCTTTAGATGTATAATCGGGCTTAGATATGCATGCGAGGTAGGTTCCCGGGGCCGTGAGCCGTTGTGGTGCCAATTTTGAAAATTTTTAAAAAAATATATTTTAGAGGCCTATAAATATCTGGAGTTAGATATTTTCATAAATATATTTTTCAAAACTTAACTCGTAAGTTTTTCGTTTTCTCTCTACCTTCTCTCTAAGTTCCCGGGGGCCCGAGACTCGATTTTCAACAATTCAATAGCGGATCTTTGCTTTTGGCATCGTCGGTAACGCAACCATCCGGTCAGAATTTTATTTCCAACGAAGCTCTGTGTTGCACGTGGATTGAGACGTCGAGTTTTAAACTCAGCGAGGTAGGATTCTAGACCTGTATGTTGTACGAGGGTGCTATGGGTAATCGGGTGTCTTTTTACCAGTTAGATCTCAGTAAATCTAATTTTCTATAAAGTTGGGTTTTTAGGTTAAAAATTGGATTTTGGTTGGTTTCAGTGGACGAAATGGAGTATCGGGAGTTTCTTTTGAAATCTCGGTGTTAGGCCTAGGCGTGTGGATGTTTGAGGGTGTAGGACCGGAGTTTGGAGCTTCGATTCGGGGTTTAGATGTAAAAACCCGTAGCTCAGAATCAAGTTCCGCCAAGGTTTGGTCGACTGAATCATGGGGTTCGGTCGACTGAAGCTTGGATCTTGGGTTCAGTCGACCGAACCTATGGGTTCCGTCGACTGAACCGTGGCTGTTTGGCTTTTTGCTTTTCTAGTGAGCTTTTCAGTCGACTGGGGGCTTGGGTCCAGTCGACTGAGGTACTGGGTTGAGCTTTTTGGTGGTTTTGGTTGGGTCTTGGAGCTCGGTTAGCCAAGTGATGGCTTTGGGGATCATGTCGTGGTTTTGGGTGTTCGTTTAGGTGCTGTCCTTGGGTGACGTGCATGGTTAGAGATGGTTTGTTGGTGCATGGTCATGTGCTAGGTATTGTACCTAGTTATGTGCGACAGTTAGGTGCTTAGTTGTGTGTGGTGCTAATGCATCGTGGGTTTTGGGGCGCGCTTTGGCCCATTATCCTTTTATAGATGTGGTTTTAGTGAGAACTGTGTTGTGGTAGGTTCGAGGTTGGCCCTTGGTAGGTCGTTTTCTAGAAGCCTGTCTGTGGTGTCGGGCTTGGGGCGTGTGATGTCAGGTTGGGTTATGTGGCTTCCTTATGTGGAATGTCGTGGGCATATGTGTTTCTATGTATATAGAATTATACTTAGCTTTATTCATACCTATTGTTGGATGGATAGGTGATTCATGTAATCATGATGTATCTAAACTCTGATTCATATATACATGTATTGCATGGGTCGCACGTGGTGTGTGGTTTATGTATGTTGCCTGGGTTGCATGTACGATTATGTGGGTGAGTTGCATGGCATTTGATGTCGGTTAGTGCAATGTGAATCGCGTGTGTTGCATGTGACATGGTTTATGCATTTAATTCCTGATTAGGTTATACATAGACATATGAACTGTTAGATGGGGCAGTGGTCCTTCGGTGAAAGCCCGAGAAGACATGTTATGCATTTAATTCCTGATTAAGTTATTCATAGACGTATGAATTGTTAGATGGGATTGGGATCCTTCGGTGAAAGCCCGAGAAGCACTATATTAAATGGGGCGGTGGTCCTTCGGTGGAAGCCCGAGAAGACACATGTGTTAGATGGGGTGGTGGTCCTTCGGTGCAAACCCGAGAAGACTTATGTGGTATATGGGGTGGTGGTCCTTTGGTGAAAGCCCGAGAAGACACCTGTGTGGTATAGGTTCGCTGCGGTCTTTTGGGTTGATCCCTTAAACGTGGTTTAGAAGCTCTTTCCATCGATTGTGGAAATCCCTAAATGAGCCGGTTGCCCCGTGAGTGGCTCGTGTTGTGACTCCGTATAGAACTTGTCATTACCAGGCAGACCTTATGTGGTGGCTAGGGTAATGGACAGGGGTCTATAGTTGTTACTTTTATCTGTGTTTTTACTCTTTTCCTTAACTATGGTATGATATCTGCAAGGATAATATGCATAGTTTCAAGGATAGGAAATGTGTGGTTTTCAAGATGTAAAACCGGTGGTTTTTGAGAAAAAACCTTTTAGCTTTGTGGTCGAGTTAGCTCCCACCATTGATTGCATGATTTGTTTCCAGTTGTATAGAACTGTGGTTGGGCTTAAGAGTCGATTTATATATATATATATGAATATATATATATATATATTGTGTTGTCTATATATATCTGTTGTTGCTCGGGGCTTGTGTGAGTCGTGTTTCCAACTGTTTTGGTGGCTCTAGTGAGTCGTGATCTAAAACCGTTTTTGAACTGTTTTATGGCTTGAAAGAGAGTCAAACATTACACCTCGTTTTACTGGCATAAATAGTGTGGGATTTGATTTTCTTCAAGTACTGGTCACGCAGGTTGATCTGGAGGTGCCGGAGGGGCTGAAGAGCTATAGTCGTCCTTTTGCTAGTTTTGAACATGTATGCTTTAACATATTTTTCGGCGTTGGGGCCTTGTAATGTATGCCATTTGGCGCTTATATACAATGCATGTATGGTTTATTTTAAGAGTGTATTCCCGGCTGGGTATGTTGTTTGGTTGTTTATGGGTATTTCACGTGACGTGGAGTTTGGGGCGTGACAACTTGGTATCTGAGCTCTGGGTTCGAATACCTCTGAGCCATGGGAAGAGGGTGTATCCTGTGTGAGGTTGATTACGTGTGCGTGGTTGCATGTGTTTAAACGCTTTGCTAACATGATGTGTCAGCATGTTAGTTATGTGAACGATGTGTATATGTGAGCATAGGGGTTAAACCTTGGGATTGATTAGTCCTGCCTTTGGTCGTTTGGATTAACAAACTTGGAAGCCAAGTTAGAAACGGGTTTAGCTGACATGATTTCTAGCAGGAAATCTGAGTAGGTTATCAAGATTGACGAGTCATTCTTGTCGGTTCTCCTCAGTATGTGGGTTTTGTCCTCGGTATATGGGGTTTTGTTTAGCATGAACCTATGTGGCTATGTGTTAGCATGTTTATATGCTTAATGTTCATATTCACGCTGTGTGCTGCATCTGATACGACGTCTTTTTCATATAGACGCGATGTCCATGCGGGGAGGACGAGGCCGAGGTCGAGGCCGGGGCCGTGGTTCTGGCCGAAGGGACGTTCCAGTCCTAGATATTGGGGATGCTAATGCACCCCAAAGACCTGTTGACAGAGATCTGTTACGTGAGATGGTCGGTTCTGTTCGGCAGCTAGCTGAGGCCTCTATGGAGAGAGATAGTGTACCTGAGTCGAGGGCGACGGTTGCGATGCGTCAGTTCCAGCTTCTGAACCCTCCTACCTTTTCTGGGGATCCCAACTTCATGGTTGCCACTGAGTGGCTGGAGCTAGTTACCAGGATCCTTGATTTGCTTCAGATTGAGGAAGATGATCTGAGAGTTATATGTGCCACCTTCCAGCCGAGAGGGAGTGCTCATATGTAGTGAAAGTTTGCCAAGACTATAGTGGTAGGCCCTTGGGATGCATTCACGAAGGGGACGATGATAGTGATCAAGTATGAGGCTGAGTTCACCAGCTTGTCTCGGTTTGCGCAGGAGATCGTACCTACAGATGAGTTTCGTGCGAAGCAATTCAAGAGGGGTTTGAGGCCCACTATTAGGGACCGAGTAGTAGGATTCAGGATGCAGGTCTTTTACAGAGTTGGTGGAGACCGCCATGAAGGTGGAAGACACTCTGAACGAGACGCGCAGGGATAGAGACACCAGGAGTCAGCAGAACGGGGGACGTACACAGTTTCGGGGACGCGCTAATAAGCGTCAGCGAATGTCTGGTCCGAGTTCGTATCCAGTGGAGTCATATGAGCCACAGTCTTTTGCATCCTCACCTCCCGTAGTCTCAACGGGAAGACCAGAGCAGCATGAGTTTCATTGCTTCCGATGTAGACAGCCCGGACACCGTGTAGTGGATTGCCCTCAACGGAGGCAGTCCCAGGGTTTGGCATCGGTTTAGTCACAGGAGAGGGAGTTACAGATTTGTTATGGATGTGGCCAACCTGGAGATATTCATAGAGATTATCCTCAGAGAGAGAGTGCACTGAGTACAGCGGACACACCAGAGGGTTCTTATGTGCAGTACCGACAGTAGCATTTGGCAGTTTACACTTCCCAGATGTCTGGTAGGGGTACGTCAGTTCAGTCAGCACGGCAGCCAACAGTGCCGAGTCATGGTGGACAAGGCAGAGCGACATTCCCCCGAGTGTTTTCACTTGTAGCTCCTGGTTCTTCTAGGGCACTGGTTGTGCCGGATGATGCAGATATGCCTTCAGTGAGCAGAGGTACTTTCTGAGTGTGCTGGCTTTGGGCCAGTTTCTTGCTTGCATCTCTTGGGGTGTTGGTGATGGTTTTCGTGAGTGGTTTGCAGTGTTGAGGCGGCGGCTGGTGATTATGTGAGGTTGGGTGAGTTGTAGATCCCATGTCTTTGAGATAGTTGGTCATTGTTTAGGATGCCTGACTTTGTTTGACTATGTCCTAGGAATGGTTTGGCTAACCATCTCGTATGCCGTTTCGATTGTGATCGACGGTTTGTTTTGTTTTGGCCTTATGTTGAATTTCAAGGACGAAATTCCTTTAAGGGGGTAGAGTTGTGAGACCCTGACCTGTTTTCTTTTTTGGTGTTTTTCGACGATTTTTTCATGTTTTGGTGATGGCATATTTTTATTGCTTTAGATGCATAATCGGGCTTAGATATGCATGCGCGGTAGGTTCCCGGGGCCGTGGGCCGTTATGGTGTGAATTTTAAAAAATTTCAAAAAAATATATTTTGGAGGCCTATAAATATCTGGAGTTAAATATTTTCATAAATATATTTTCCAAAACTTAACTCCAAAGTTTCCCATTTTTTCTCTATCTTCTCTCTAAGTTCTCGGGGGTCTGCGGCTCGATTTTCAACGATCCAATAGCGGATCTTTGCTTTTGGTGTCGTGGGCTACACAGCCATCCGGTCAGAATTTTATTTCTAGCAAAACTCAATTTTGCACGTGGATCGAGATGTTGAGTTTTAAACTCACTGAGGTAGGATTCTAGACCTGTGTGTTGTACAAGGGTGCTATGGGTAATTGGGTGTCTTTTTACCTGTTAGATCTCAATAAATCTGATTTTCTGTAAAGTTGGGTTTTTAGGTTAAAAATTGAGTTTTTGTTGGTTTTGCTGGACGAAATCGGGTATTGGGAGTTTCTTTTGAGGTCTCGGTGTTAGGCCTAGGCGTATGGATGTTTGAGGGTGTTGAACTGGAGTTTGGAGGCTTCAATTCGGGGTTTAGATGCAAAAACCTGTAGCTCAAAATCAAGTTCCGCCGAGGTTCGGTCGACTGAAACATGGGGTTCAGTCGACTGAAGCTAGGATCTTGGCTTCGGTCGACCGAACCTATGGGTTCAGTCGACTGAACCGTGGCTGTTTGGCTTTTTGCTTTTCCAGTGAGCTTTCCAGTCGATTGGGGGCTTGGGTCCAGTCGACTGAGTTACTGGATTGAGCTTTTTGGTGGTTTTGGTTAGGTCTTGGAGCTCGGTTAGCCATGTGGTGGCTTCGGGGATCGTGTCGTGGTCTCGGGTGTTCGTTTAGGTGCCATCCTTGGGTGACGTGCATGGTTAGAGATGGTTTGTTGGTGCATGGTCATGTGCTAGGTATTGTACCTAGTTAGGTGCGACGGTTGGGTGCTTGGTTGTGTGTGGTGCTAATGCATCGTGGGTTGTGGGGCACGTTCTGGCTCGTTATCCTTTTACAGATGTGGTTTTAGTGAGAACCATGTTGTGATAGGTTCAAGGTTGGCCCTTGGTAGGTCATTTTCTAGAAGCCTGTCTGTGGTGTCGGGCTTGGGGCGTGTGATGTCGAGTTGGGTTATGTGGCTTCCTTATGTGGAATGTCGTGAGCATATGTGTCCCTATGTATATAGAACTATGCTTAGCTTTATTCATACCTATTGTTGGATGGATAGGTGATTTATGTAATCATGATGTATCTAAACTCTGATTCATATATGCATGTATTGCATAGGTCGCGCGTGGTGCGTGGTTTATGTATATTGCATGGGTTGCAAGTACAATTATGTGGGTGAGTTGCATGGAATTTGATGTCGGTTAGTGCAATGTGAATCGCATGTGTTGCATGTGACATGGTTTATGCATTTAATTCCTAATTAAGTTATGCATAGACAAATGAACTGTTAGATGGGACAGTGGTCCTTCGGTGAAAGCCCGAGAAGACATGTTATGCATTTAATTCCTGATTAGGTTATGCATAGACGTATGAATTGTTAGATGGGATTGGGATCCTTCGGGGAAAGCCCGAGAAGCACTATATTAGATGGGGCGGTGGTCCTTTGGTGCAAGCCCGAAAAGACACATGTGTTAGATGGGGTGGTGGTCCTTCGGTGGGGCGGTGGTCCTTCGGTGCAAGTCAGAGAAGACGCATGTGGTAGATGGGGCGGTGGTCCTTCGGTGAAAGCCTTAGAAGACACCTGTGTGGTATATGTTCGCTACGGTCCTTCGGGTTGATCCCTTAAATGTGGTTTGGAAGCTCTTTCCATCGGTTGTGGAAATTCGTAAATGAGCCGGTTGCCCCATGAGTGGCTCATGTTGTGACTCCGTATAGAACATGTCATTACGAGGCAGACCTTATGTGGGGGCTAGGGTAATGGACATGGGTCTATAGTTGTTACTTTTATCTATGTTTTTACTTCTTTTCCTTAACTATGGCATGATATCTGCTAGGATAATATGCATAGTTTCAAGGATGGAAAATGTGTGGATTTCAGGATGGAAAACTGGTGATTTTTGAGAAAAACCCTTTTAGCTTTGTGGTCGAGTTAGCTCCCACCATTGATTGCATGATTTATTTCTAGTTGTATAGAACTGTGGTTAGGCTTAAGAGTAAGTTTATATATATATATATATATATATTGTGTTATATATATATATATCAGTTGTTGTTGGGGGCTTGTGTGAGTCGTGTTTCCAACTGTTTTGGTGGGTCTTGTGAGTCGTGATCTAAACCCGTTTTCGAACTATTTTATGGCTTGAAAGAGAGTCAAGCATTACACCTCGTTTTCCTAGCATGATTTTCTTATATTGCATGCTTGTCTAGTTTCTGCTGAGTTTTAGCTCACGGTGTTGGATTTGATTTTCTTCAGGTACCGGTCACGCAGGTTGATCTGGAGGTGCCGGAGGGGCGGAAGAGCTATAGTCTTCCTTTTGCTTGTTTTGAACTTGTATGCTTTAACATGTTTTTCGGCGTTGGAGCCTTGTAATGTATGCCGTTTGGCGCTTATATACAATGCATGTATGATTTATTTTGAGAGTGTATTCTCGGCTGGGTATGTTGTTTGGTTGTTTATGGGTATTTCACGTGACCCAGAGCTTGGGGCATGACAGGGTCGGTGGTTGTCGACACCGATGGTGGCAGGAGCGGCGGGGCACGACGGAGGTGGATAGTCGCGCGCACAGGCGCGTTCTCTCTACTTCGCCTCTCTCCCTCTCTGCTTCGTCCCCCTTCACTTTCTTGGTTCTCTCAGTAAAACCCAGAACAGAAGAACGAAATGAAGAACCGAAGACGACGTCGGCGCTGTTTTGGGGTTTTGAAGATCATTGAGTGCCTTTTATTTTCCTAACTCTCTTTCTCTCAATCTCTCTTGATCTCTCTCTCCTTCGGATTTTCCAGAAGCATCTCAGCTTCGGCTGAGATGCAACGTCCTTCTCCTCCTTTTTTTTTTTTGAAAATCTTCCAAACTCACAAATGCATATTTTTTTTTTATAATATTTTTACTTTAACTAATAGTTTTATTTTACCTGAGTTAAACCTTTAATTTAATTGGATAAATAAAATAAAATCGTCATTATAGAATTAGTCACCAATTAATATCTTGAGCGAATCATCTCCATTAATTTAATTAAGTTGAAAATAATTAATCAGAATAAAAACGTGCCGGGTCACTACACAAAATATGGAGAGGGGCAGAACTAAGGTAGTTTTAAGAGTAAAGAGAGAGAATGGTAGTCATAGACAAAACTAAAGGCAGTCTGAAGAGTAAAAAGGGAGAATGACAGTCATGGAGAAGCCTTTGAGCTTGTCGGAGGAAATAAATAAGGCTGAGATCTCTTATAGGTCGTCGGGTGTAATACCCTTTGCTAGAGCGCTGCATTCACCATATACATGTTATCTTTCTTGCCATCTACAAGTGCTATGCTATTATGTGTCTTAATTGACCATGTTTTATACTCTCTTAAGTTGTGACTATATGGTGTTCCCTATTGAATTACACTTTTGATATATAAGTGTGAAAATGATAGAGTTTTGAGCTTGTTAAGGAAGTTTTGATTAGTGTGCATGCAATTAGGTTAATGATGCTTGAATGGCTAATTGGGATACTTAATCGACTTAGATTCATGTTTATTATGCTATTAAGTCTTATCTTAAATTTGAATTATTATTAACTATAATTAATTGTTACTGTAATGACTTGTAATTAAATAAATATAGCAATTAATATTTAAAGCGACCAAAAATAAAATTCCAAATAGAACCTTATAATTAAATTTTAAACTGTAACTTAAAAACTTGCATCAATTAAAATATCGATAATTAAAAATAAAAATAAAAATATATTATATAGTTAGAAAATTTTTGTAAGAATTCTGACTATACGATAATTCATAAAAATACATTAAAAGTTTATATCAAAATTTTTAGATTTTTCTAAATTAAAAATTTTACATCAAAAATTTTACGATGTATAATTTCTTATACACCGTACACTTGGCAGCCCAAGTTTCTGCATGCAATGACATTTGTCCCATTAAGGCGTCTATATATACTCACGTATTTCACGCTCGGTCGCACACAAACCACGCGAAGCTGAGAATTTCAAAATCCCAGAAACCCCCAAACTAAACCCAGTGAAGGGTTAAGCATACAACAGAAGCATCTCTCAGCAGAGGAGAAAGAAGATGCCGAGACAAGACGCCTCCGCCGGACCACCGTCCACCACCGCTACCCCACCGGCACCGACACCACACCACTGCCACCAACTCCGGCGACCTCGTCCCACCGACAATAGTGCCGGTCACTGCTTTTTCTTCTCTCTCTCTCTCTCTCCGTCTCTCTCGGCCCTGATCTCTCTCCCCTCACTCTCCCTACCCTCTCAGCCTTTCCCCTCAACCACAACCGAACCACCACACCAAGCACGGCCACGCCACCACCACTGTTGCAACGCCTCTGTCACCCACCGCCGATCACCTCACGCCGCTGACGCCGTGGACGCCGCCCTTTGCCGACCCAGCAACCATCCCTTCTCTCTCCCTCTGTGCTATTTTCTGTCTCTCTCGCTTCCTCTCTCTCTCACTCATGTAATATGTATACATCTCTCTCTATATAGTGTATTGTGTGTGTGTGCGCGTCGTGTGTGCTGTGTGTTTATCAAAAGGGACTATTGTTGCTTATAAATAAAATCTCAAACGCTTTTATGAAAAAAATAATAATAATAAATTAAAATACAGAGGATTTTTCAACATTTTATTTTAAGTTAAGTTGAGCCAAGTTTTGACCAAGATAGGTATTTTAGAGAAGGAATAAATTAAAAAGAGTCTTCTTCTATCAATTTTTTTTACTCAAGTTAGTTCATGATTTTTTAATAAATATTCTAACAAGAACGGTTTTCTTGATTTAAATAAAGAATATGATAGTTTACAAGTCTTCCTAATTGAAAACGGAATATTTAGTATTTTTACATGTTATGATTAGATTCAAAAGAGAATTAACTTTTTTTTAGAAATAATAAGAACTTTGATCTTTTAAACCTAAGAAGAATAAATTAAATAATAAAAGATGTGATCTTTTAAACCTAAGAAGAATAAATTAAATAATAAAAGATTTCTTAAGACTAAAATGAAATGAAAGATTTTATTTAAATGAAATGAAGTTTTAGCTAAAGAATTTTACTAAATTTGTATTTTTGAGAATCTTGGCTAATTAGCTTTGATAAGATAAATATTTCTCAAAAATAACAAACATTGTGAAGTTTTTATAGTTTTGACATTCAACCTTCTTCTATAAAAAGTCACGATTTTAAAGTAATAAAACTAAAAGAGTTAGAAAATGAAAAGGGAAAATTTTAAATATGAGAATTTTATATTATGAGTTATAGTGACGAGTTTCTAAGAAGAAGTAAATTTTACTAAAAGTCGAGTAGGTTAGCTCGATTATAAGAAATTTACTAAATTTAGTATTTTTATATGATCATCTAGGTTTGGGCATTTTGAGACAAATTAACTAAATAAATCCTATTAAAACTAGGTGAGTTTCATATATATTTGTTAGTTGAGTTTTTTTTGAATGCAAATCATGTTATGTTTTGAATACAAAGTATTGTATTTATGCATAAAATAATATTTTTCATATAACTTTTCTGTCATGGATATATCAGTAAAAAATATGAATACCCTTGGTTTGAGAAAGACATGAATATCCTAAAATTGTGTATATGATGATAGCTTGAATGATGTTAGGCCGGTCGTTGGGGTGTTGAACAGTGAGATGTATAAGGATGGAATCACGGCCTGGTGATTGTTGGTTATGATATCATAATGAAAAGGGTTGTGGGGTAGCGCCCTTCGTAATTCTAGCATAGCTATGAACTTATCATCGTATGTAGGGCTTAATGCTTATAACCTGTTTATGAAAAATCTGTTAAAGCACAATGCTTGTAACTTGTTTATAAAAACCTGCTAGGGCTTAATGCATGTAATCTGTTTATGAAAAATGATGTTTTTAACAAAACAATTTGATGAGATGTTTTCATATGGTAAAATTGATATTCCATGAAAAACTTGTAACCTTGATATATGTGCACTCACACAAGTTTTGTGCTTATGAAATTAATATTGTTGCATTTCAGGATAAGGTGAATGCTGGACGGTCGAAGAGAAGAAACTATCATTTTGTGTTTTTAGTTGGGACACATGTACCTGTTTATATTTAGAAGTAAATGTTTTGTACTCAGATCTTCGCCTGTAAAGTTAATATACTTCATGACACTAGTTTGGCTCCGGGTATGTTTGTAAATTCTTGTTTTTGCTAAACCTTTTCTAAATAATGTTTTTGAAAATCCTTAAATAGTTTGAAAAATAGGCCTCGGGTGAGTTTGACTCACTGGCCGGTCACGAATACCATTTATAAAAATAGGACGTGACAGTAACTATTAAGTCTAAGTATGATAAATTAAGATAAATTAGATTAATCAAATTTAACTGTACTAGTAGTGATTATTTAGGTTAGCCTATATTAATTATGACTACTTAGCGTAATTAGTGAGGATAAGTTAAGAACACACCTCTTTGGTGTCTTGCGACACCTCTTACCTACTTGGATGACCATCCAACCATGCATGAGTTGTGTTAAGCCGTGTACACAATTTGTATGTAGAATTAGCAGAAAATATAAAAAGGGAATGGGGCTCTTTGTGCTAGAGCTTTGTGTTTGCCTCGGAAGAAAACAAAAGGAAGTGAGAGAAAAAAGAAGAGGAAAAGAGAAGAAATGAAGAAAACCAAGATGAATTTGCATAAAACTTGAAAGTCAAGGGAAGAGTTTTCATCTACAACTAATATCGTGTTTGTTGCTTATTCAATAATAATAATAATAATAATAATAATAGTTCATCCACATCTTGATTTCATCACTTTAATCATAAGAGAATTCCTACAACATGAATTATAAGGAAATAATTGAAGAAAATAAGATCCGAACTATGTCATGTATGAAAAAAGACCATGTGATGCCTGATTTTGGTGAGAGAAGCCCCAATTTGGTGCTTGTTGAGAACTTTGATGTTCTCATTCGCTTTTCTAAACTTAAAAGACCTTGGTATGGGTTTTGTGCATATTTTGAGTCTTGGGCTTTGTCTCTATACTTAGGATTTTCTGTATGAGACCGTCATTAGAAATTATACTTCCACACCTTTTCAATGACTTGCCACAGCTGAAAACCGAGTAAAGATGAGAGAGATGTTTTTGTAGTTTGAGCACCAAAACTATCAAATCAATCGTGAGCCTCATAGCACGAACGGTGGCCCTGGTGAATAACAAATACCCAATTTTAGTTTTTGCCCACTGAATTCAGTAAAACAAAATGTTTTCCATATTTAAAACAAAAACAAACCCAATTTAACAACAAACCAAATAAACAGTAAAGAAAATTGAGGAAAAGCTAATAGTAAACAAACCAAATCATCAGTTCATTTTGCCAAAAAATTGAGGAAAAACTAACAGTAAAGAAACCAACAGATATCTAAAAGCAACAGTAATCAATCTAAAAATCCACGAAATAAAAACCCTAACTCGTGCGTGTGAGAAAAGAGAGGGGAAATAGCAGGCGAATCCGACACGAAAGCTCACCTCACAGTCGAGAGTCGGCGCGAGAGAGATAGGAGGGAAACGAAGAACTCTGTGGTTGTGGCTGTGGTAGTGGTTGATGGAGAGACGGAGGCGTGAGGAAGAGGAGAAGGAGAGGGAGTTGCGATCTCGCTGTATTGGTTACAAGTGAGTTGCTAGCTATCGGGATTGCTAGAAGAAATTTTAGGAACCCAATAAATCGTCGTGTGATTTGAAGTTATCAAGTTAAGTAAAAGGAACAATTAATCTCTATTATTCAAACAACCGAAACATAAAGTTACCCTAAAAGATTTCCTGTGCAAAATTTTTGAAAATAAAACATCTTAATTTTTAAATAACCGAGATCTAAAGTGATTTAACAAATCGTGCCATCTCGATTATTAATAAATCGAGATTACAAAGCATTAGAGAGCATTGCGGCTTTTAAACAGCCGAGATCAAAAGTTATAATAAACCAACCTACGATCTCGGTTATTGACTAAACCGAGATTAAAAAGCTTTCTTATTTTTTTATATCACGTTTTATGAAAAATTGAGATTTTTTTATTTTTCTAAGCGAGATCTTTAACCATTATTGTAGTAGTAATGGCTTCCACTTTATGTATTTGATTGTGCTAAATATATATTTCCTGTAAACTCAATTTACACAATTAGATACATAGGTTTGTTATCATCAAAATGGTCATTGAAGCCTTGTTAAGCAAAAAATCTCCCTCTTTTTGATGATGACAAACACATAGCAAAAATAATGTAAGAAAGCTTATATGAAACTCCCCCTATCAATAAGCATGTAATAATAAATTTGAAATACTCCCCCTTACAATATGCTTAGATGTGAAGATATTAAATTCCATTTCAATCATACTTCTTGAAAACTTATTTCATAAAATATCTTACAAATTTTGAGTTAACATGCATATACATTGTCATGCCCCAAACACCAGGGTCACGTGAAAGCCCACCAAAACACTGTTTATGAAAAATAAGGTTTGGAGTTGAAAAACCATCAACTCAAAATATATAACATTTGGATAAAAGATCCCCAAAGTTCATCTCTCATAAACAATAAACATGCAGTTACATACATGAATAAGTATATCGCCTCAAGGCATACAAAACTTGCATTCAGAAACAGGCATCGCATGTAAAACTATATGTCTCAAAAATAGGAAAAACTACAGCAAGTCTTCTGCCACGACGGGTATCTAGGTTAACTCCTCATGTTCACCTGAAAAAGTTTTGTACAAAATCCAACACCGTGAGTCGAAGGCCTATAGAAACAGACTATAAAGCTGTAAAGCAGGTTATGCAATCATAAGCACAAGGACTCAACCATAGGAGCCCAAAAGGGTTTTCCAACATGAAAATCACCAATTTTTCATCTTCAAAACTATGCATATCATCCTAACAGATATCATGCCACAGTTAGATGTCAAACAATAATCAAAACCTGATTTCTCACCCGGATCACACGACCGGGAACAAAACGTTATTTTTCCACTCGGAACACACAACTGAGAAAAATAAAATGATAAGCTGTAATAAAATAGTATGCTCCACTCGGGCCACACAGTTGAAGAGAAGTGATAAAATGAAATCCTATGTATCGACTCTGCCACACACATGGACAAAGGTAACAACTATTGACTCTTGCCCATTACTCTAAGACGATCTCTCAGGGCCTGCTAAGTAATGATAAGTTTTATATGGAGTCACAACAACAAAGCCACTCACGGGGGAACCGACTCTTTTACGGATTGCCACGACCGATGGAAAGAGCTTCTAAACCACGTATACGGGGATTAACCCGAGGGAACGTAGCGAACCCACTCTGTGCACGTTTTTGGACTTCCACTAAGGAGCAATAGAAGCCCAACTCATCATGCCCACTGTCATGGTACATCTATGGAAATCATTTAAAAACCAACCGTAGCTTAACTACGAAAAACTCGTAAAGCAGTTATACATCGCATGTATATATAAAAACGATCCAATCCATCAACATGGAGATCTACTAGCATGTAAAAACATGTTTCCAACAAACGTTTTAAAAGTTGAGACTCAACCCCAAGGGTTAGCTCCAAACCTCTAAAAACACGTTTTTCACAATTCCCATAAAACACCTCATTTTCAAACCTCCATTTGAAAATCACAGATATCAACACATCCGAAGCATGTATAAAACCAAGAAAGGCGTAAAACCCACTTTTTATCCAAAAACCAAGGTTTTAAACATGTAAACAACATTTAATGCATTTTTTACCAGGTGAAAACACATATATTTGCATATAACATCCTTTAACAACAGTATGGTCTAGAATCCTACCTCGGCGAGTCAAAACTTGAAACCTCAAAAATTAAACTTCGTCGAAATGAGAATCTGACCGGATGAACGTGAAGCTTACTGTGCGTACAACAAGGATCTAAAAACAAACTAACAAAAAATCAAGCCTCGGGCCCTCAAATCTAGAGAGAAGGCAGAGAAAACGGGAAACTTTTCTTAGAAGATATGTTTTTCAAAATATCTCAATGCCTGGGATATTTATAGAATGGAAAAAATTCTCGGTCCAGTCGACTGAACACCCTTGTCCAGTCGCCCGAACATGCACACTGTCGACCCAGTCGACTGGATCCTCCAGTCCAGTCAACTGGACTGCTGGACAGTCTATTTTTTGATGCAAAAATAGGTTTTTTGGTCCAAACACCAGCCAAACGAGCCTCAACCAATCCCGGGAAAGCATAAAACACATCTAAACATACTGTTCTACGACTTTGAAACCTAACTCATGCATCGAGACTATTCATATAATGAAAGAAACACGTCAAACATATATAAATATCTCAAAAAGAGACGGGTCTGGGTTTCACATCACTCCCGTCCTTAAGGAATTTTGCCCCCGAAATTCACCACAAGGTCACGAGGTAAACAGCTCTGGGTATCTAACACGCATCCCTGACTCAAGCTCCCATGTCGCTTCTTCGACCCCGTGATGAAGCCATAGGACCTTGACATAAGCAATTGTTCTACCCCTCAACACTTGCTCTTTCGTGTCTAGGATCTTCACTAGACGCTCCTCATAAGTAACATCCTCATCAACCCGCAGCTCGGCCTAATCTAACACATGTGGAGGATCAGGCTCGTACCTCCAAAGCATAGAAACGTGAAATACGTTATGCACAGATGCCAACTAAGGTGGAAAAGCCAAACAACATGCAAACTCTCTAACCCTTTCAAGCATCTCAAAAGGTCCAATGAAACACAGTGATAGCTTCCTGCTATGACCAAACCTCATCAAACCTCTACGTGGCGACACCTTCAGGAACACATGATCCCCCACTTCAAACACCAAAGGTATTCTCCTCTGATCTGCATAACTCTTCTAGAGGGTCTGAGCTATCATTAGGTGCTGGTGAATCACTGTAATCTTCTCTATCATCTCCCGTACCATGTCGAGTCCCAAGACTGTGGTCTCTCCCACATCTGTCCAACACACTAGTGACCTACACAGTTTACCATACAAAACCTCATACAATGCCATTCCTAGACTGAACTGATAGTTATTGTTGTATGCAAACTTTGCCAACGGTAGGTGATTCTCCCAAGAACCTCTGAAATCAAGGACACAAGCCCTCAACATATCCTCCAGAATCTGTATGGTCCTCTCAGACTGACCATCCGCCTGGGGGTGAAAAGCAGTATTGAACATAGAGTTCATCCCCAAAGCCTCCTGAAAACCCTGCCAAAAGCACAATGTGAAATACAGGTTTCGATCAGAAATAATAGACACTGGCACTCCGTGCAACCGAACTATCTATTTGACATACAATCTACTCAGTCTATCCATCGAATCCTTCATGCGGATGGGGAGAAAGTGTGCAGACTTCGTCAACCTACCAACTAGAACTCATACGGCGTTGTGTCCTCTAGGTGATCGAGGAAGTCCCGACACAAAGTCCATCGTGACATTCTCCCACTTCCACTCTGATATCGGCAATGGTTGTAGTAATCCTGCCAGTCTCTGGTGTTCCGCCTTTACCTTATGACAGGTAAGGCATCTAGAAACGAACTTAATCACATCACTCTTCATTCCTATCCACAAGAACTGACGGCGTAGATCATGATACATCTTCGTGCCTCCAGGATGCACTGCAAGGTGAGAATGATGACACTCATGTAGTATATCTACATGGCATGCCTCTGGAACAAATAACCTCCCATCTAGTCTCAAACCCTGGTCTGAACTTACTACCCAACCCGCTGTGTCTTCTCCACTAGCAACCTGATCTCGTATCATCTGAGCCTCCTAATCCTTCTTTTGGACCTCTAACACACGTGCTATCAACGCAGGTCGTGAAACTATAGAGAAAAAGTGGCACATGTCGCTGTCTCCCTGAGACACAGATCAAACTCTCCAATCTCTCCAAGCATGGCCCACTCGCGTATAGCCACAGAAGTTAACGACCCATGAGATCTCCTACTTAGAACGTCAGCCACAACATTGGCCTTCCCTGGATGATACTGTAAGTTAAAATCATAGTCTTCCAATAACTCCATCCATCCTCGACTTTGGCGCAAGTTCAAGTCCTTCTGCGAAAATAAGTATTTTAAACTCTTGTGATCTGAGAATACCTCGAAGTGCTCACCATAAAGATAGTGACGCCATGTCTTCAAGGCAAAGACCACGGCTGCCAACTCCAGATCATGTGTCGAGTTGTTCTTCTCATGCGTCGAGGTAAGGTTACAACCTTACCTCCCTGCATCAAAACACAACCCAGACCGTCATGTAATGCATCACAGTACACTGTATACCCCAAGCCTTGCTTTGGAATGATCAACACTGGCGGACTAGTCAACCTCGTCTTCAGCTCCTGGAATGCCAACTCGCAAGATTTGCTCCAAACAAACACAACTCCCTTCCGCGTTATATGGCTCATTGGCGCGGCAAGGCTCGCAAAATCCTTCACGAACCGCCGATAGTAACCTGCTAAACCCAGATAATTGTGAATCTGAAAGACATTCTTCAGTCGCTCCTAACCCATCACAGCATCAATTTTTGACGAATCCACAGCTACTCCGTCTGTCGTCACTACGTGTCCAAGAAAACTCACCTCAGACATCCAAAACTCACACTTTTCAAACTTTGCATACAAGCAATTCTCTCTTAGAGTCTGTAGAACAATACTTAAATGGTTCTCATACGCCTCCCTAGTGGGTGAGTAGATAAGAACATCATCCACAAACACCACCACAAAACTGTCCAGCTATGAATGGAAAATTCGGTTCATCAAACTCATAAACGTAGCAAAAGCATTTGTCAGATTGAATGGCATGACCAAAAACTCATAGTGACCATAACGAGTCCGAAAGGCAGTTTTCGCTTTGTCCTCGTCCCTATTCCTCAACTGGTGGTATCCTGATCTCAAGTCAATCTTCGAGAAGTAGCTCGACCCCCTCAACTAATCAAACAAATCATCTATGCTCGGCATCGGATACTTATTCTTCACTATCACCTGGTTCAGCTTTCGGTAATCGATACACAATCGCAAGGATCCTTCCTTCTTCTTATCAAAAAGAGCAGGAGCTCCCCACGGCGAAGTACTCTGGCGCACAAACCCCCTATCAAGTAACTCCTAAAGCTTTACCTTGAGTTCATGCTACTCAGCGGGTGCAAAACGATAAGACGGTATAGATATGGGAGCAGCTTCTAAAATCAAATCAATAGAGAACTCTACCTCATGGCACGGTGGTAACTCAAACAGATCGTCAGGAAAGACATCTGGATAGTCGCAAACCACCGGAGGTAACTCTCCTCGAATCCCAGCCACCTCATCCAACATGAGAGCTGAAAAGAGGAAACCCAAGTTGCCCTGGTTTTGTACAGCACCCGGCATAGATATCAAACCCTCGTCCCAGTCACCCACAAAACAAAAATAATATCCCACCGGTGTACAAATCATTACCCTTCGTCGATCGCAATAGATAAAGGCACAATAGGTGGTTAGCCAATCCATCCCTAGGATGACATCAAATGTGGTCATGTCTAGAATGATAAAGTTAAACTCTAAACAACGACCGGCAATCTCCAACACGTAGGATCTACAAACACGACTCAACGTCACATTCCCACTAACTGGGGTCTCCACGCTCAAGGAACTACTCAACAAGTCTATTTTTAACCCCAATGCAGATGCAAAAGCAGAAGAAATAAACGAATGCGATGCTCTCGTGTTGATAAGAAATATTGGCCCATGATCTAAAAACTAGGAGAGTACATCTGATCATAGATGTGGTAGCAACAGCATCTGGTACTACCGGTGGTCTGGATGATCTAGGATCTGCAAGAACATATGTTCTGGCCTGTCCACTATGTCATGAACAGTCGATTGCCTACCCGACTATACTGAGGTGCCCCCTTTTATAAATCTAGATAGCTAGCATCCCTGGGCAGATGGAGTAACAGGTGCTCCAGCTGTACTCCATATACTCCATCTTCTGGGGCAGTTCCTACAGATGTGCTCAGACTGGCCACACTCAAAACATATCACGGGCTCCCTCCCTTATGCCTGCGACTACGATTGTGCCTAAACAGGTGTTGGACTCTGGCATTCTGTAGCATGATGCCCTGGTCATCTGCATCTACGATAAAAAAGCTCTCTCTGAATCCCACTTTCCTGTTGAGACTACGGGAGGCGAGGATGCAAAAGACTGTGGTTGGTATGACCCCACTGGATACGAACTCGGACCGGATGTCTGCTGACGCTTGTCCTTGCGTCCCTGGGACTGTGCACGTCCCCTATCTTCTTGACTCCTACTATCTCTGTCTCTGCACGTCTCATTCAAAGTATCTTCCACCTTCATAGTGGTCTCCACTAACTTTGTAAAAACCTGCATCCTGGATGCTGCCACTCTGTCTCAGATAGCAGACCTTAAACCCCTCTCGAACCTCTTTGCGCAGAATTCATCAGTTGGCAGAATCTCTTGTGGGAACAGGGATAATCTAGTAAACTCAGCCTCATACTCGACTGTAGTTTTTGTCCCCTGAGTAAGGAAAAGAAAGTCCTCTTTGTAGCGATCCCTCAAAGTCGCCAGAAAGTATTTCTCCGAAAATACCTTAGTGAATGCCTTCCAAGTGCCTCCAACTATAGTCCTGGAAAATTTCCACCACATGTGCGCACTCCCCCTCAATTGGAAGGCAGCAAAAGTAACCCTCAGATCATCCTACTCTATATGAAGCGAGTCCAAGATCCTGGTAACCAGCTCCAGCCATTCAGTGGCAACCGTGGGGTTGGGATCCCCAGAAAAGGTAAGAGGGTCAAAATGGCAAAACTCGTGCATTGTAACCATCGTCCTCGGTTCAGGTACACTCTCTCTTCCCCTAGAGGCCTCAACCAGCTTGTAGCAACCCGACCCCTTTTTATTTTAAGGATTTAATAAAAATCTTGTTTTGAGACCTCCGGTGGATTTGAGAAAAGTGTTAATTTGGAGGGAGAATTGAAATTTTAATCGTGTAATGATGAAAGGTGAGGGCCATGGATCGTGTAGTGTATCAGAACATCGTTGTAAGGTGATTGGCTTATGCTTAAGCTCAGTTTTAACAGCTTCAGTTCGGTCTGTCTCCCAGCGCTGACTGCTCGAGCGGTGTGGGTCTGCTCTAGCGGACTGTCGCGGAACAGATTCTTTAAATATCGTGCGATGCTCCTTTCTTCCCATTCTTTTCCCTTCTCTCTCTCTCTAGAGCACATGCGAGGCAAGGGTTTGGGTTAGAGGCTTGTTTGGCTCCTTCTAGTGAGTTTTCTTGGCATTCTCTCAGTAGCTCAAGCATTGGAGGCCCGATCTTGGCTTTGGAGATGCTTTTCTCACCGTGCGGTAAGAGGTTCTCATGGACAGAGCTCATTTGAGGCTTTCTCTTGTGGATCTAGCATCCCTAAGGTAGGATCTAAGACTTTCTTTGAATTTCTTTGTGGTTTATGTTGTATTTTCAATTGTTTTTTCAAATGTATGAACATAAAAGCATGAGATTTGCATTTATAAAGCTTTAAATTGAAATCTAGTGATAGTGGGGGTTAAATCTTGGATTCATAACGGATTTAACATGTTCTTATCTTGACAATATTGTTTATTGAGATGGAGTTGAGAATTGAGAACTTAGGGTTCGGGTTTTGGGTTAAAACCATGAAATTTAGGGGTTTTGAATATAAAGAATTGGTATGATGAAATTGACGTGATTAATGATCAAATTGGGGGTTATCATAACCTATTGTGAACTTAATTCCATAAATTAATGTGAGACATATTGATGTCAAGCCAAAGATGTGGGTTTTGTTGAATGAAACTAATGAATTTGTGAAATTGAAGCCATATGAGGGTTAATTTTGATTTGAGCCCTAAAACAATGAAAAATGTTCATAATGGAAATATGTAATAATGTGGATTTTGCCAGAGGAACCTTTAGGATTGGACTCGCGTGAGTGCGATGTGGGTTAGGCAAGAGGAACCTTTAAGGTTGGACTCACGTGCATGTGATATGGGTTTGGCGAGAGAAACCATTTGGGTTGGACTCACATGTGTGTGTTGTATTATGATATATTGAAAAAGGATCGATTTATGGATCCAAGAGATCGTTTAAGGTTGGGCACGAGTTGCTCCTCGGTGAAAGACCGAAAAACTGCGCAGATTGGGTTCTCTACCTGTCGGCTAGCAACTGGGAAAGGACGTAGTCGTGTCGGGGTATAGAATGTTCCATTACCTCATGGGGCCTGTGTGGCCGGATTGAGTGTAACGCTGCGTGGGTCTATACGCTCGTCCGACGCCGGCGCCTATGTTTTGAACCATAAACTGGTAAAATGCGAAAAGCGCCAACAAAGTGTGTGTGTTGGTGTGCGTTAGTGTGTGTGTTGTGAATAATCGGATTGGTGAAACTTTAATTCAAAAATCAAATGAAATGGTAAAACGTGTTGGGTTAATGGAAGATGGCAGAGGAATTGGGTTAGTGAAGCCTTGATTGAAGAAAAGGAAAGGATTGTGAAATGTGAAAACATGTTGAGTTGATAAAAAGAGGTAAAACATATTTGGTTAATTAAGAATGGTAAATTGAACGATTTCATGGGAACTAAGAAGTATGAACAATAATCCTTTTCATATTAAACTTGGTTATGCAATGGGAATTTATTTGGAAACAAACAATGTGTCTGATCAATTTATATGTGCACCTTGCATAACCATCTTTGCATATCATGCATGTATTCGATGTTAGTCTTATTCCTACGAGCTTCGGCTCAAGTTGTTTAACAACATTTCAGGAGATAGCAAGAAGAAGAATAAGGACTGAGGTGATGGCCGTTGGACCTTTGAACGTAATTGACAGAATTACAGTTTTTTTTTCATTTTTTCATTTTTTTTTGGTTAATGAATTTTGGGAAAAGATACTGTAAAATGTGTAATTTCTGTTCTTAGATATTCGAAATATTGTAATTGAGGGTTAAAATACTCGTATTGTAAGACTTTAGGGTCATATATCCATGTTTTGCATGCATGTGAGGGAATCTATTATTTATTGGGTAAACGCTTTAACTTTTTCGATAAGGATTGTGTTAATGAAGTTTGAATTCTAGTTTTTCATGGAAAGATGGATGTTTAAATCTTTTATGAATATTTAAGATCTTGTGTTGTATGTCCGAATTCATCTATTTTAAGAAGGAGAAGAAATAGTTGTTATTCTCGGCCTTAGAAGAGATTTTATAGTTATGGGATATGAGGTCTCGGGTATCTGACCACTCAAGCGATTAGGAATCTTCTCGAGCGGGGTTCGTTGGGTATATTTTGCTAATGAATGTTTAATAACTAGTTATTTCTAAGGGATCCTTGGACATAAAAGGATTGTTTAAAGGTTTAATCTTCAAAAATATATTCGGATTATATTATGTCAGAATTGGGGCATTACAAATGGTATCAGAGCTATAGGTTAGAATACCTAAGAACTGTGAGAACAATTAATCCATTACGTCAGAGTTTGCATTGATGTGTGACATCCATGTATTCGTGTGCTAGCATGAAATTTCATTGGGATATTTGACATTTGCATGCTATGTGATGTTTGTGCATAGAGGTTGGATCTTTGGGATGATATGTCTTACCCTTGGGCGTCTGGTCAACTAGTTCGGGGTTCATGTTAGAAAGGCATTTGGCCGACGTCCATTCTAGCGGGAAATCTAAATAAGTTACCCGTATTGATGTGTCACTCCTAGAGGTTCTCCTCGGTATGTGGATATGTGATTTTGTGTTGGTGTGATATGACTAGGTATTGAGTAGTATGTAGCTTTAGAAGGTTAAGTTGAGTTTAACCTGGTTGGGCGTTGTGATATCCTTTTGGTAGGAGTTGTCCTTGAGGGACTATGACAAGTTATGGCTAAGATCAAGGTATGAGTTGTGGATGTGCAAATCGGCGATTAGTGATGGCGGTGAGTGTAAGCTCGTGAGATGAGCATTGATTGTTTGGGATGTGTTGTATCCGTATAAAGTTGGGGGTGACCGTAGTTAGTTACCCGTTGTGCATTATGTTGTCTATGGTTTGACGAATAGGTATGGTAAGGTGTTTGAAACCTCTTGGGGGTTGTTAATTGTGGATAGGTATGAAGGGTGGTTTTAGAGACGTTGAGAATTATGTACGTCATGAGCCGTGCTATGTCATGAGCTGTGTATCCCAAGATTGGGTATGGACGGGAGCATAGTGGACGGGAGTGCAATAATCACTGGCCTAAGGTAGATTGGACAGTCTGAACTTAGACAGTGTTTGAGAATGTTCCTTTTCCTACAGGGTGTTGCTGGTGACCACAGTGGTACTTGTGGTTTGAAGGTCTGTGTGATGATCCTTGTGTTTATCTCGTGGTATGGAGCTGAGCTGTATTTCTTAATAGAAGTTGGAAATTGTGTGAGGGATGAATATGTGGGTTAGAGATGTTGTCGACAAGTTGGTTATCAAGTAATATGCATGTATCTATGATGAGAGGTGTGCCGGAGACGATTGTGATTTAATGCTTAATAGTTTAAGGTTATTTGGATAGTTTCAGGGAACGGAGGTTTGTGGCTTGAATTATTATTCTCATGAGTGGAAACTATATATAGTGCGAGAGGTCTGGTAAGAGTAAGTGTGTGAGGCTAGTAGAGCCTGAGATGAATGTTATTAGTGTAATTGATTTGGTCGTCTTAGGATGACATGTCGATGAGTGGAAAGAGATCCCTTGAGAGGATGATGTTGATGGTTCGTAACTTAGCATGAGGTCTAGGGATGGTGGCATCGTTTGGCCTAGAATTGGGAGGTGAGGTTTGTATGATTTCTGTTGTGGGTAATCGTTTTCATGTTTGGATAACTGTGTGCTTAGATGAAGCTACGGTGTGAGTAGTTTCAGATCTTTTGCTGGACGATGTAATAGCTTTAGTGTTTCTCCTCTACAAGTGCTAAGTGCATGAAATGTGAGAACCCGTGGTAGGTGTAAATGGTATGATTAATCTATTTGTTTAGTTGATATGTCTTGAATGCGATGCTCTTTGAAGAGGTGAAAGTTGTTTATGATTGAATATGCAGTATAGAAATGGTTGTATTGCCTTGCCCTTAGAAGTGAAATGTGGAACGATGGAATTCAACGATATACCGTGATAGTTTGAGTGGTTTGGAGCTGGGCGAAAGTCGTGGATCCGAAGGGGTAAGTAATTGTTTTTATGCACAGATTACAGAAGTGTGGGTGATGTTCGTATAGTCAAAAGGAGTTATGGGTTACTCTGGGTGAAAGGTTTTAGTTTTGGCTATCTTTGACTAAGTACTTTATGCCTTCTTTTATGGGTGTGCATGAGCTGTGAGCTCGAGATTATAACGTGACTATTGTCTACCCGTTGGGAGTCGAGTTGGTATAACACAATCTTATAAGAAGAAGCCTTGGGAAAAGATGAATGAAAGGTATTATGTCTTTCTGGATACCCGGTGACAGGCTTAGAGACGTATGAGACGCGTCACTAGAAGGTAAAGAAGTTAAGGGTAGTCGAAGAGTGTGAACAAGGTTTGAACTTGAGAACTAAGTGGGATGAGTGGTATGATTGTGATCGAGGTCGACAACATTTGAATGATGGTATTTGAGGGTGACGTAAGGACAGATGGATGATGTTTTCTTGAACGTACTTGGAATGTGTTGGCATTGGATGAGAATTTTTGGCCGACCTCTCCTTTTCTCTCGGCACAGAGGAAACTATCTTGTGGACGATTATCGTGTGTGAGTTGTTTTATCCTGGGTGGACGTAAATATCAGGACCTCGAGTGATTTTTGGCTTGGTTGATTTCTGAAAGGGATCTCCATGGATTCTATACCTTGTTTTGATCCTTAGGGTTGTGCCATGTGAGCTTGTACCACTGCGATCGAATGGTTATATGATTGATTCCTCATGGTTTCTCGGTGAGGAGTTGTTTGTTTACTCTATGAACGTAAGTGCTTGGGTTGTGTCCTTTAAGATATTGAGTTACTAAATTTGGAATGCTTATCCATGACCCTAACGGAAGAGTTAGTGCTGAAATCTAGAACTTCTGCGTGTGGAGACTAGATGAAGATTGCTTAACAGATTGATAGATGCATGTAGTGGGTGTTCTGGTTTGTGCAGGAATGTTAATATCCTTGGTTCTTATTAGTAACCAATAAGATTTGTGCTGAATCTTTTGCGACATTGCTGATTCGCCTGGTATGGCTTTAATTGTCCGTCATGAGTTTTAGTTTGTGTTCTGTTGAGGTGGGAGTTGCTCGGTTTGCTCAGAGTTGACGGTAGGGTGCCCATTCGAGATAATGAGACAAGTTATAGAGAATAGAGTGAGAGTATCATGAAAATGTAATAAAGGTGCGAGTCACCAGAAACTTAGTATTGAAGAGCCATCGTCAGTGTCACCTGTTTGAGCTAACATGGTTGTGAGATTCAGAACGGAATGATCTTATCGGTATAGATGAGGAATTTTCTTGTAGGGATGCTTCAGTTTGATTGACGAGCAGCTGAGAAAGGTTGTGATCCCATTAGCTACGACGAAGCAATGCGATAACTTGGTGTCGATATATTGAAGAAGTAAGTATATGAGCACGGATACTAGAAGGATAAGAGAATGGTATGCGAATTGAATAGCGTGGTCTTTCATGGTAAGCTTTAGGCAGATAAAATGTCCTAAGGAATTGTATATAAGATGAAACTGTCCAAACCAAGAAGCGGGTCATGATTGGTTACATGATGGGAAAAGTATGAATAGGTTGAGTGCTTAGAGAATCACGTGCTGGTACTATCACATAGAGGATTGTTATACATGTGACGTGGATATTGAAACAGGATGTGAGTATACATGTGAGTACCGACTAACAGTATAATTAGTAATTATCTGGAATTAAATTACTAAGTCTGGAACGCCATGGATTTGAAGGACCGATATATGCATTATTATGAGTAAACATGAATGTTGAATGGGATGCATTGAAATCGACCAGGGGTGAGAAGTTAACTGAAAGTCTGTGGTTTAATGGTGAAATGTGATCTTATAGAAGTGCATGATGATGTGGTGTAGGACGTGGCTAGATTTGTGTAGAAAAGAGTGTGCAAGTAGGAGATTGTGTCTGCATT
>JAUMHN010437228.1:0-11735 GCA_032360265.1 Heliamphora ciliata
TAATATGAACTAAGCGTAAGTGCCAAAGAAATGTTTGGTTCATTAAAGAATGAAATTTTTTCTTATATGGTGACATAGATGTATTATTCGTTTCAATCAATTGCAGTGTAGGAGAGATTAGAATAATAATATAAAAATCATCCACTAATGTACCAGAACAGATAACCCGTTTATTATCCTTAATAACCACAGAGTTATTAAAATAAACTAATTATCTGCCTTTAACCAATCTAGAAACGAAAACTAAGTTTCTTCTGATGGAGGGTACATAAAGATAATCTTTCCATATTAAAACCTGATCTCTACCAAAAGTGATAGTGACATCTCCCACTGCAACTGTTGTTACCTTTGTATTATTGCCCATATGTAGGTATATTTTCCTATCACTGAGTTGCCGAATTTTCTAGAACCCCTGCAATGAATTGCAGATGTGATTAGTGACTTCCGTATCTACAAACTAGGTACTGGTAGATAATACCGCTAAACATGTTTCCACAACCAGTGAACAAATATTACGCTGTTTATTCTGCCTTTTGAGAAATACTAGACATAGCTTTTTCTAGTACTGTGTCTAGTTGCAGTGAAAACATGTCTTTCGGCTTTTTTATACCAGACCGTGGCCCACTAACTACTATGAAAATCGTGTATTCCTATTTATGAATCTTTTTTTTCTTCATGCCTTTCGGGCCCGAGAAAGAATATTTTTCAGAAACAAACATATTTCTTGGTATTGAAGGAAAATCATTGGTAGTTAAAACTATATCCAAGTTACTTTTTTAGTCAACAAAATTTGATCCCGTAAGTTTATTTTTTTTGAGTATTGAAGCGAGTGGGTTGAAAGTCATTTTTATCATGAGAATCACATAATTAAAAAAAAAACTATTAACTATGACGAGTAAAATTTTGAATTTATTTTAATTTGATTCTCTCTATCATTTTAAAATTAATTCGCCAGTAGCCTAGTAACCTAAGAATAGCATGCCTCGTTGGGAGAACGTCTACTATCATTCATAAGACCAGACATGCCAATTCCTTTTAATTTTATTATCTAGGCAACTGATTTTGCAAAGTAAAATTAAATAGTTGATATACTTTCGGTTTAGTATATAATAGCAGTGACTTAGTTAAAGAGGTACTATTATATATAGCTAAGTGGTAACCATCACCTAATCCTAAATCAATCGCTTCGCAATGAACTCTTCACTTGGAGAAATGATCCATACTAACAATTATCCAGAATTATTCCTAAAGAAGATTTGTACTGGCGATACCATAATTGATCTGTTTATTGGGAAGGAAGGCCTTACTACCGACACGCATGGTTTAATTGCATCACATACAAACTAGTGATGGAGACCGCGAAATTTATATGTGAATAAATTTCCTCTCCAACTTAGATTTTTAAAATATTTTTGAGAGTTATAAATATTCGTTTAATTAAAATAAATTTATTAATTTAAAAAATCACATGATTTGAAAGAATCAAACATCGTTTCGTGTACACGATTCCAAAGATTTTGCTTTATCAAACCATCTTTTTATGTTTAAATACGTAACAAATAAAATTTAATCAATGCATAATTTTTTCTCTAACTTTTCTTCTAAGGTAGTGATTAAAGGTATTTATTTATTTTATTTTTTGTCCCGTATTTTTTGAAAAATAATAATTTATTTTGATTAAATAATTTTTCATTTAATTAATTCAAAATTCAGAATTAATTTTCATGTTTTTTTAAGATATTCGATTTTATAAAAAATCATCTTAAACGTGATATTTTGTAGAAAATAAAATATCAAATTTTTTTATTTAATTAAAATTAATTAAAAAAACTTAATTTTATTTTCTATTACAAAATATTTTAATTAAAACTGAATTTTTGAATTAATTAAAATAACAGGATAAATAAAACAGATATGCAATCATTCACGCCGTTCATATATATAAACATGATATGCACATATCCCGATTTTATGATCCAAGTGAAACACTGAGGTATTTCAGTCTCCTTAAGAGAATCAGCTGTTTCAATCCCTGTTCGCCTTTGATTCAGTGTTCTAATTGCATCAGGCTTTCCTGATACTATCTGATATATTAATATATATATCAAATCAATCCCATATTTATCAAAAAATCAACACAAAGCGGCCACGGGAGAGAGAATATAGTTGGCCACCACCAGCCACCACTAGCGCTGTCTCATTCGAGCTTCGTTTTTTACGAGCTTTATATCGTCGGAAAGCTCTTGAAATATGTAATTTTTTTATCAAAAATTTTTCTAAAAAATTGCCCAAAAAATAGCCAAAAAAACTGTCCGAACGACAAAAAACGCTGCTGGCTACAACAGCACTGCCCCGCCAACTTTTCGAGACTTTTTCGACATCTTTTCGAACTTCGTTTTCGACGTAATTTATATCGAAGGAAAGATCTCAAAAAGTACTCTGTTTTTTATGAAAAACTTTGCTCAAAATAGTTCGAAAAACTACTGAAAAACTGCCCAGAATAGACTGCCACTGCTCACCAGCGCCGCCGCCTAGAATCGCCAACTTCCCGAGGTTTTTTCGACCTCTTTTTGAGCTCCGTTTTTGAAGTATTTTATATCGTAGGAAAACTCTTGAAAATTAGAATCTTTTTGTCAAAAAATTGCTCGAAAACAACCCAAAAAACTGTTAAAAAATAGCCTAGAAGCCACTTCTGCCGCTGGTTTGTTTGTCGACTGTTTGGGTTGTGATTTTGGCCCAATTTTTTTCTAGTTTTTGACAGCATTTTGAGGTATATTTTACTACTATTTTATGTTTAAAAAATTACCTAAAAAATAGTCCTTAAAATGGTCCAAAAAATCATAAAAATTGCCGCCAAACTACCACTGGCAAAGCTGCTAGAATCGGGCTTTTGGTGATTTTTCTTCGCTATTTTTGACTTGTTTTTTTTTTTTTATAGTATTTTTTATTCATAAATACTGTAAAAAAAAACTCACCGAAAAATCGTTTAAAACCATTAAAAACTTATTGTGATAAGTGGCCCATTAAAATTCGAACCACCGTCGGTGCCGCCTCCGTTTTTCGTGTTTTTGGACATGTTCAACTTATTCTTAAATAATCTAAACAGATATTTTAAAAATAGAAACTAGCCATTACATCGTTCCTATGTCCCGAATACTCACATTTAATTTATCACGGTCAACCCCTGTGATTAAAAAAAATAATCATCATTCACAAACTTTTCAATCAAACATGAATTAATGATGATCATAAAACTGGGATTAGAACGCCTACAAAATAAAGTTAGCAATAGTTTTAAAACTACCCGGCCCCGATAACCAAAAATAAAAAATAAAATGGATCTGATACCAATTGTTGGAGGCAAGACTGCCAAGATCTTTATTTTTTCAAACGATTAACAGAAAAATTAATTGGACGGGCAAACGCCAAAATAGGCTCCAGATAAAATTTTTGATGACGAACGATCAAAATAAAACCTGTGCATTTAATGTTAATTTAGAAGAATACATTTTTATCGGTTGAATCTTCAACTATGATTTGAATCCGAGTTGAAGCTCCTGTCAGATGTTTTACTGTATTTTCTTATGCTATTCCTGGATGTAGTGTGGGCTATAATCATCCGAGAACTTGTACCGGCAAAACTAGGACATCTTTAGTCTTGGAAGACAAGTTATGAAACTGGTTCAGCTTACTCGCATATTTATAGGGCTATAACAGGAACCTGAAAAGTAATTATGAGTAAGACTTCTAGTGGAACACAGACACGTATCAGCGGTTTCTTCCCACATTAAGATTCTCGATACCCGCTAATTAGATTTAATTACTGACAATTTAATTTAATCGACATCTTGATATTCCTTAAGCTTTTCTACTTAACTTATTTGACCGCCGGATAATCAAATTCACTTGCAGAGTTTGGTTCGGTCAAAACTTATAAGTTTCCATAAAAAGGTATTGTTAATCCTGATATTTCGGGACGTGGATTCCGTTAATAATTAATATTCACTATATAAATAATACCACCATCCAACTTATTGGGAATATAGACCTATATAAGATCGTACCCTCTAATGACTCAAGACAACGAATATTAAATATACGTAAATCAATAATTATTTCAGGATTAAAAGGATAAGCTCTATTCATAATAATCTTAGGATGTAAATTAATTTATATAATCAGTATAAAATTAATTACCCCAAATATCCCGTTCAATACACACAGTGTACTAACACAGTGAGTCAGAACAATAGACGACGCTATTATCTGTTTTCCATAATCAAGACAGACCTACTAAAACTCTGTACTATAGTTGTACCGATGGTATGTCCATTTTTATCTAAACTGTGAACATAAAACTTATATTCTGCAAAAACTTAAAATCTGATCTTCTGTGTATAAGCCGTACTCTACACACTAGATTAAATATTATACAGAATATTGAACATCCATGCATAACAAAGAAATGATATACATACATTGCTCATAAATATTCTAATAAAATAAAAAATTAATTTTATTAAAATAAAATTAAATATTAAAAATATGATTTTTAGTATACCAACCCTAGCAAGATCTACCATCCTTCATCCTCTATACAAGTAATAACTCTAAACAGGATATACAGGATATCAAAATGAATAACAAAAAACTTAAAACACATTTTCATGTCATTGGTCTCATATAACCTCACGGCCGCAACAACAGGATATAACGACCGTGAAAATAATAATGGAAAAAAAGGCGGCCATAATATTATCATATCCTCAGAACATACTGATAAGAAGGTGTATAGAATGGATATCATGACTCATTTGGTTTAGGCTAAACCTGCCATCTATTACCCAATAGGAAACTCAATAGAGATATAGAAAGGGAAAAATGCTAAACAAAGCAATGAAAGAATTTACAGCCATGAAATGAACACATAACATAGAGTTTTGAAGAGGATTTTTGTATTTTTGGCGTTAAAACAATCTAACGGCCGTAACAATTGGATATGGCAGCCGTGAATACAAAGAGGCATAGATGTATCGACTCTTATAAAAAGTGCACGCCCGTGACTGTGGGTTTAACAAAATATACAGCTGTGACATACTAAGGTCACGACCGTCATATTCCAGAACCTTAAAAAGCTTTTGATGTGTTAAGTGTGCTCGTGAGTATCAAAATGGAACGTAAATAAGTGAAAATATGCAAAATGGAGGGCTATGAATATACTACTAGTAATGAAAAACTTGGGAGAAATAAATGTTACATCGAAATGAATGATAAACAAGCAATAAAACAATGGAAACCTTATCCACGACACCCTCGGAGGAAGAAGATAAGGGTTTAAGAAGAGTCGTGGTATCCTAAGGTTACCTCATGTGAATATCCATCTCGAATGGCCCCTTGGTGATGAGAATATGATACATTCAAGCCAATAAATGTGCTCTAAGAACTCCTTCGAGACAAGTAAGAGCACGGATGAGGGTCGAAAAGTATAGGATGTATGGGAGAATATCGAATGGGAGAGTATTTTGACAGTGTATAGGCTTTTAGGTGTTTCTCTCTGGTTCTGCGTGAAAATGTCGCCTATTTATAGGCAAGACGAGCAATATAGACCCCTTCTGGGATGCTTTCACCTGTCAAAAAAGGTGTAATAGTGACGGTCGCTACCTTTTTACTTTTATACAGTGCAGGCCGCTACCTTTATGGTGGTGAAAATGACAGCCGTGACTTTCAAAACTCACAACCTGGGTAAAAAAGCAATGGCCGTGAAAAAGAAAGTCACGACTTGGTTTAGGGTTTTCAAAAAAAGTTACGACCGTGAGAGCAAGGACACGACCTGTTCTAGGGTTTTCAAAAAGGTGGAGATCGTGTGGATGGAAATGTCATGGCCATAAGGTTTTTTTTAGAGTTTTTGGGCTTTAAGCCATATTCGTGATTTTGCTTGCTTGGAAGTATTTTTAAGCATAATTCTCATACTTTCTTCATTGGAGCACATTCAAGATGGGTGCCTAAGATTCGATTTGGTCAGATTGGGGTGTCTACAGTTGTCCTTCTTTGATAGAGCTTGTAGTAACTCATGGTGCAAGTAAATGTCAAAACTCCAGAGACAAACCGATTGAACAAGCTGCTAATCTTAGGCATAAACAAATCATGCAGAAAAGCGTGGTTGAGCCCGAATGTTCATCGAGCTTCCTACGTACCCCCTTTGTAAGGGATCAGACCAGTCGTAGTTCATAAGGCAATGTATATGGTGCAAACAGGCTAATCATAATGCATGACAAGTACAACACAATACAAACAAGTACAATGTTATAAACATTTTAAGGTCACAACACGGACCGAGGAAACATTAGTCAATTTTAGGTTGTGAAAGGACCGATGAGGTTAAGGGCAGTTTAAGGTCATGTGGAGACTGACAAGTCAATTTAAGGTCATGAGGTGGACCAAACACTTGGAGGGAAACTTTAAAGTCATGCGAGGATCGATAAGTCAATTTAAGGTTATGAGGAGGACCGATCGTTCTAGGGGCATTTTAAGGTCATGCGAGGACTGAGGCCGAGGATGCTAGGGACAATTTTAAGTCGTGTCGAGGACTGATGAGTCAGTTTTAGGTCATGAGGAGGATAGAGGATGCTAGGGATAATTTTAGGTCATATTGAGAACCGACGAGTCAGCTTTAGGGCACATAAAGAGGGGTTTAAAAAAAGGTTTTTTTTATTCTAAACGTGCACGAGAAAAGCTCAAAGGTCTACAAATGTTGGGGGCATAGCAAATATGGCAGCTGTTACCTTTGGAAGTGGCGGCCTACACTATTATGCCTTATGGATGTAGCGGCCTGAATGTATAGTTCACGGCTGTGTGAAATGCTTGGATAAAAGTTGCGGCCGTTTCAAAGAAATATTGCGGTGTGGGTCAAGTTATTACGGCCGTGAGATTTAAAGTTTTCAGACCTCGTGGCCGCGAGGTCGATGATAGTACATAGGTCTGGGGTAGTTCGAAAAACTCATTCGCGCGAACAAAACCGAAAAACTATCATCTCTCTCACTCTTTTGACTCTCTCATCTCTCTTACTCTCTTGTCTCTCTTACTCTCTCATCTCCCTTGCTCTCTCATCTCTCTCTTCCTCGACTCTCTCTTTCCCGAAACCATGTTCCTCCTTTCTCTTTTCTCCTTGGCTTTCTCCGCAATGGTGGGAGCGCACTTCAGATTTGTCGGCGACGAGGGTGGCGTGGGTGGCACAGGTGGTGGTGCGATCGGTGGCGATGGTAGAGGCGGCGGTGGTGTGGGAACCAATGGTGTGGGAATTGGTGGCGCCGCGGGTGGTGGCGCCGAAGGTAGTGGTGGCGACGAGGACCTTTTACTTGAGGGAGGAGGCGCGCCGGGCATGCCAGAGCATATTGATGCCAGGACCTACATCCATCTTCTTCACCGATTGCGAAAGCTGGCTATGAAGAGGTTTATTCTTCCGGACATGATCGCGGAGCGCGAGGTTCTCCTTCATCATCGTGAGGATCATCTCTCAGCCCGAAACCTTGTGGTAAGATGAAGTTTTGATTTCATTAATTATTTCATTGGTTGAAAGTTAGTTTGTATTGGAATGTTCAAACTTTTGTTTGGATGTTGATTACATTGAACTTGAATATTGAATCACATTGGTTGTTTGAATATTTAAATTGAATCAGACATCTTGGATTAAATTGATTTGGAGTTCGGGATTGAGATTTAAATTGGAGTTGGTTTGGAATATCGGAGTTAACTAGGTCTAGACCCTGACTCGGTTTGGATGAATCTTTGCTCTTGGGCAGGATGAACTTTTAGACTTTGAACTGAACTTTTGAACTTTGGATGAAAAATGATATTTTGGATTTGAACAAACTTATAAAAAAAACTCGGAACCTCAGTCAAAACAAACTTAGGTTCGTAGAAGAGGAGTTTTTGGAATTGTATTGAGGGTGGATTCGGCTGGATGGGGCTAATAGAATTGAATCTAGGCAGACATTGGGTTGAACATCATGTTAAAACGTGGGTCTAGGATGTGAATGAAACGAACTTAGAAACTAGGTTGATGTGGAAAAACGGAACTAATGAGTTAGAATGCTGATTTGAAGTTGAATTTTAAGCATTGAATTGAGATTGAGTTTGATTTTGAAACGAATTGTAATTGATTGGATTTTAAAAACGGATCCAAACTGGGTTGAAGCTAGGTTGGGTTGAGTTTGAAATTGATTTTGATTGAGAGTTTGGTTGAAACAAAATTTTGGGTTGAATCCATTAGTTTAGAGCGAATTTGGGATGGGTTTGAGGCGGATTAGGGGCTATGTTGAAATGAAATTGAATTTTTCTTTTTTTTTTGAATTTTGAACGGGGTTGAATTCAAATTTTGTAAAACTATGTCAATGAGTTTAGATTGAATTGAAAATTTAGATACTAACGAATTGGTTTTGATCGGATGGAGTCGTTATTGGTTTTAAAACGAGGGTAATATTTTGAAAGGAGTGAAATTTTGATGCTAAAATCTTTATTCTAAGTCTCGTTCTTTGAGAATGGAATTCGAACTTTGTATTTGAATAGATGTTAACAACTTTCCACTTTTTTTTTTTTTTTTTTTTTGAGAATGGAAACTTGAAAATAGAGCAAGGCTCGGGTTGCGTAGGTTGGTTTTGAGACTCATTTCGGTGTTGTTTTGATTATTGTCAGTTTGTTTTGGCTATCTTGTCATGCACTTTGATTTTGATCCTGTCGTTGTTTTCGTTTGTTTCATTTTCGTTATATTGTTGATTCCATTATTGCTTATGTTGTCGTCTTTGTTCATTGATTTGTTTGTTTTGTTTTGTTTTAGAGGCGACTTCATATTCAGGGTTTTGATGGATCCTCAAATGTTTTGGAGTGGAACATGGCGCTCCCTCCCCGTAGTAGAGAGATCATCGATTGGGCAGGCTTTGATAGTTTCATCACCACGCTGGAGGGGACCAATAATGACCAGGTTACCCTCACGGCTTTTACTAAGAGATGGTGGATATTACCAACATCTTCCATCTGCCCACCTTCGACGTGACTCTTACCCCACTTGATTTCTCTCTTACAACTGGGATCCGGGTGGGCGGCGACCCGATCCCATTTGATCTTGACATCTGTCGGAGTCCCGAGGCTCTTATGCACCTTCTTGGTCACGTACTTCCTTTCATCGACATGGGGAGCATACGGTACACGTGGCTAAAGAATACATTCCGTCACTTCACTGCTCCGAGGTCCACCACTTCGAGTGGGTGGCACGTGCATTCCTTCTCTATATGTTCAGGATAGCTTTATTCCCAAACTTAGAGAACAAGGTGCACCTCCACTATCTTGCTGCCATGGTAGTGGTGGACCAGATTGGCTCTTATGACTGGTGAGGAGCCGCATTAGCCACCTTGTACGGATACATGAACGCAGGCACAAGGACCTCCAATCTGAGCGTTTGTGGGTACTAGTGTATCTGGGAGATAGGTCTGCTTTTTTTTTTTTGCTTTCTTTGCTTTCCTTTTCCATTTCCATATCTGTATATTTGTTTCAACTGTACTGACGCTTCTCTCGATTTTCTACAGCTTTGGGCCTACGAGTTCCTGGGTATGTGCCAGCCAGTGAACTCTTGCAACAACCCCCACGTGATCCCCCGGGCACTTCAATGGGCTAAACGCCATCAGGGTACGAAGTCTGGTGGGAATGATTTAGATGATGACCACCTTTTCCTAGACAGCCTCTCCCTCGACTGGGTAAGTCACTTACTGCTCTTGCTGAGTTGTTTTTGTTCATTCATTTTTCATACACTGCTTATTAACATGCTTTTTTTGATTTTTAGGTCCACTGGGACATCTAGATTGGCATGGAAAAGCGAGCTAGTGTCGACTTGATGCAGAACCGCGAGGTTACTTAGACCCGTGTCTTGCTTGAGGGGCCATTCTACAGAGAGTGGTACCTTGATGAGCGCATTATTCAGCAGTCCTTAGTGTATGACCATTTTTGTATCCCGAGGATGTCTTCGGTGGGGATGCGTCAGACCGACACCCTCCGCACCACCGAGGTTATCCGAGCCATGGTGGGCCTTGATGCTGCCACTCTGATCGAGGGCGAGGATAGTGACTACACGATCTTTGGTCGAGAGAGGCTTATGCCTACCATGGGTGCCCGTGCTACTGTGCGGGGTCCTCCTCCTGCAGCCCCAGACCCTGTTCACCTTGAGCTTCCATGGAGAGTGGACACCTTTGTAAACGGGAACCTTCACCAGATCTGGATCCTCGAGCAAGCGGCTCAGGAGATTCTCCTTCCCTCGGTGCTGAGTAGGTATGACATCATTCCTTCTATTCTTCATACTGCCCCTTATGCCTGACTGCAATGATTCTCTTGACTAATTTTCACATATGACTGTACTAACTCTCATGCAAGTACTGATTCTGATATCTGATTGTACTGATCTGGTTTTTCTCTTAACAGAGGCCTCAGGAGTGGTTCGACCAGTGCCTTCGCCTAATCTCCGGGTTGAGGGTATTAGTTCGTCGTTGGGACACCGCCTTCTGAGCCCAGGGTATAGAGCCTCCTGCTCCTCGAGGTGGCCCTGTTGCGGTACTTAGTCCTTTCTATCTCTCGTTTACATTCTTGTACTTTTTCCTTTCTGCTCATACTTTATCTGCCTTAGCTAATGTGGCCTTTTTTCTTCTTTCAGCGTGAGAGTGGCGGAGGATCGAGGACTCGAGGCGATCGCACGACACCTGCTGCCTCAGCTGCATCTTTGTGCAGACATCTGCTTTTGCATAGATTCTACTATTTGGTCAGGACGAATGAGTGGCTATGAAGCATGCTCCAGAGGAGATTGACCCTTCCCTAAGTCAGTCCAGTCAGAAAGCGGAGGGCTCGTTGTCTAGAATGCATTTCGAGAGTAGAAAGCTAGATCCACATGAGGTGTGTGATGCATAACTAAAAAAGCGCCAATCACTATCTGAATGCTGCTGCCTCTTCATCTAGAGCTCGGACCCTCAGCATTACACAGACGATTGATAGCTCAGAGGAGGAGGTAGAGTGGACCGAGTCGTCATCCGGAGAGTCATCCTATGAAGGCTACGTGGTCCGGAGGAAGAGGACCCGATGAGAGTGATGATCCCACTGCTATCCAGCTGCTGTTACTTTCTTTTTTTCTTTACTGTACATGGAGGCCTACGCACCTATTCTTATTTGAGCCTGCTTGCCCGCTTGACACATTCTGTTACTCCACCTCATCACATCACAGATACATTGCTCTGGCTTATCGCACAGATACACTGATTTTTTATACTTGTTGTCCCACTGATTCAATGCTTTGACACACACTGATACGTACATACATACTGCTCTTTAACACACCGCACAGATACACTTATGGGGCCTGCGTGCCTCTAATTCTTCCTTTGGCTTACGTGCCACGTCTCACATCACTTTGCTTTTGATAGGTTAGGCTTTTGTGCCTTGTGGTTTACACTTTTTGATTATCATGATGCTTTATTGTTATATGAAAATCATTTTTGAACACTTAGACTCTTATTATGCATGATGATGTGATTCATGGATTGTAATCTTGTTATATGAACTGTTTTTCTTGTTGCGAGTTGCTAATAGGTTCATAACTACAGTTTGGGGCACTTTGGCAAAATGGGGACTATAGACACCCCAATTTGACCCCGCCTAATCTTAGGCGAATTCGATGATGAAAACAGGTGGAATAGTGCCTCAGT
>JAUMHN010437239.1:0-11734 GCA_032360265.1 Heliamphora ciliata
TAAATAAAACTTAATCATTCTATTTTATTCATAAAATCCCGTTTACTAATTTGTCAATAACAATATCTTTATTGTCTCATAATTTTATTAATTTTGAAAATTTATAGAGTAAGTTATAATTTCATAGAACCTTTTATTTAACTTTAAATCTTAATTTTATGAATAATTTTATTTTCAAAACTTGTTAACTTAATCACGTTTAATCCACTAACTTGAAAAAAATATTATCTTTATTATATATACATATATTTATTTATTTATTTATTAAAGGTAATACTATTATTATTTGCTTTAACAAAGATGGTAAATTAATTTAAATTGTTATTATATTCATAAAATCCTTACTAGTTTAATTTAAAACATGATTTTCATAAAACATTTTAGACTTCTAAAATATTAATCATTTTTTTAATATATAAAAACTTCTTCTTCTTCTTCTTCTTATTATTATTATTATCATTATTATTATTTTTTTTATTATTACTTAATAAAAAGTAACTGAGACAGAATAAAATAACCCTAAACAAAATTTAACCAAAAATAAAAAATATTAAGCCCAAACAAAAACAAAACCCAAAATAATCAAAGATCTGGCCAAATAAGGCCTAACCCAAACATCACGTAGCCAAAACAAATCAAAAATTGTAGAGAAAGAAATGGGGAGAGAGAGTACTGAACCGAAATAGGAATTGAAGGCTTCAGGCTTGTTGGCATCGGCGTGATGGTCGGCGAGGTCGTCGTGGGTGTCGCCGGTGGTGGTCGGTGCCGATGGTGGTTGGCAGTGAGATTGTGTGAGACCCGAACCCGTCTCTTTTTGAGATATTTATATATGTTAATGTATTCTTTTCCGTATATGTATCTCTTAGTGTATGGTTTATGTTTCCAGTTGTAGAACAGCATGTTTTGTATAAGGGCTATACGTGTTATGCATGCGGGGGTTCGGCTTGGTTGCCTTTTTTCGTTTTCTCTCCCAGCGTTGACCGCTCAAGCGGTGGGGAGTCCGCTCGAGCGGGGTGGTGGCAGGGAGTTGGTCCGAGACGTGACCGCTCGAGCAGTGGTGTGGCAGGGCCTATGTCAGCAAGGGGCCCGCTCGAGCAGTGGAGACTGCGCTCGAGCAGTGGGTCCTGGGCGCGAATTTCTATAAAGCCTGGCAGCTTTGGTTTTTGGGCTAAAAATATCTTTTTAAAACATATCTCTTCTCTCTCTTCATTTCTCTACCTTCTCTCTAGTTTTTGGGTGGCCCGGGGCTTAGTTTTTTCACGGCTGGATAGTAGATCTTTGAGGTAGGATTCTAGACCTACAGTTGTTAAAAGGGTGATATTTGTTATTATACTTGCTTTCACCGAGTAGAAATGCTTTAAATGTGATTTTCATGTTTTAAACCTTGGTTTTGGGTAAAAAGGGGGTTTTACGCCTTTTCTTGGTTTTATACATGAGCTGGGTGTGTTGACATCTGTGGTTTTCAAAAGGAGATTTGAAAACGAAATGTTGGTGGATTTTGTGAAAATCATACTTTTTGGAGGTTTAGAGCTAACCCTTGGGGTTGAGTCTTAGTTTTATGAAACTATATTGTTACATGCTTGTAAATCTCCATGTGGATGGATTGGATCCTTTTATACACGCGATGTAAAACTGTTTTATGAGTTTTTAAATATTTTCCATAGATGTACCAGGACAATGGGTGTGTTTGTGATGAGTTGGGCTTCCATCGCTCCTTGGTGTAAGTTCGAAAACGTGCGCAGAGTGAGTACTCAATTCCTTTGGGTTAGTCCCCGTAAATTGAGGGTGGGTGCTCAGCTCCCTCGGGCTCAGGTCGCGTAAATTTAGTGGTTGGGTGCTTAGTACCCTCGGGCTCAGGTCCCATAAACTAAGTGGTTACATTATCGTGACTCCGTATAGAGCTTGTCATTACCAAGTGGGCCTTCAGTGGTAACTAGGGTAATGGGTAAGAGTCTATAGTTGTTACCTATGTCTGTGTGGCAGAGTCGGTATATAGGATCTCATTTTACTGTGTTCTCCTCGGTTGTGTGATCCAAGTGAAGAAAAATTGCTTTACTGTTTTATTTTCCTCGGTTGTGTATTTCGAGTGGAAAAATAATGTTTTGGTTCCAGTTGTGTGATCCGGGTGAACAAATTCAGGGTTTGGATTACTGTTTTACTGCTTTCCCTTAACTGTGGCATGATATTTGTTAGGATTATATGCATAGTTTGAAAGATGAAAACGTGGGTTTTATGAGATTAAAACCTTTTTGAGGCCCGTGTGGCTTGATGGAAAGATTGTCGTTTTTGAGAGAAAAAACCTTTTTTTTGGCTCCTGTGGTTGAGCCTGTGTGTGTGTAATTGCATAGCCTTCTTTACAGCTTTACTGTCTTTTCCTATTGGGCTTCGGCTCACGGTGTGGAATTTTGTTGTAAAAATATTTTCAGGTGACCATGTGTAGTTGACCTAGAGGCCTGTGGTGATGGAGAGCTTGCTATAGTTTTTCTGTTTTGGACTTGTACTTATACAAGTAATGCCTATTTCGGAAGGCTAATTTTGTACGCCTTTTGGCGATATATTTATTCATGTATGAGAATGCATGTTTTTCAGTTTATGAGAATTAAACTGTGGGAATTTTATCCAATGTTGTATCTTATGGTTTTTCAACTATAAACCTTATTTTCATAAACGGTTTTGGTGGACTTTCGCGTGACCCCGGGGTTTGGGGCGTAACAACTTGGTATTAATGCTCTGGGTTCGAATACCTAAGAGCCATGGGAAAGAAGCTACATCACCTTGTGAGGATGTATGTGTGTTTGATTGCTTATGTTACAGCGTTTTCCTAACATAAGCATAATAGCCTGTTTAGCTGGTTGTGTATATTTGGGCATGGTGGTTGGACCTTAGGATTGATTAATCTTGCTTTCGGCTTGGGAGCCAAGTTACAGACGCATTTCGCGAACGTGATTTCTAGCTAGAAATCTGAGTAGGTTGCCCAGATGGACGAGTCTTTCTTGTTGGTTCTCCTCGGTATGTGAGATATGTGTTGACATGATCTAAGTGGCTATGTGTTAGCATGCATATCTATGATCTGTCTTTTACATTAGCAATAACATGTTGTATGGATGCTTATCCTGTTATATTGCTTTCGTTTAGCGCTATGTCTACACAGGAAGGACGAGGCTGAGGTTGAGGCCGTAGTCGTGGTTCTGGCCAAAGGGACGTTCTAGTCCCAGATGTTGGGGATGCTAATGCACCCGAAGGACCTGTTGGCGAGGGAGATCTGTTGCATGAGATGGTTGGCTCCATCCGGCAACTGGCTGAGGCCACTAGGGGAAGGGAGAGTGTACCTGAGCTGAGAACGACGGTCGCGATGCGTGAGTTTTGCCGTCTGGACCCTCTTACGTTTTCTGGGGATCCCAACCCCACAGTTGCCACTAAATGGCTGGAGCTGGTCACCAGGATTTTGGACACGCTTCAGATAGAGGAAGACGATCTGAGGGTTACGTTTGCTGCCTTCCAGCTGAGGGGGAGTGCTCACATGTGATGGAAGTTTGCCAAGACCACTATGGGAGGCACTTGGGAGGCGTTCACTAAAGTATTTCTGGAGAAATACTTCCCGGCTACTTTGAGGGATTGCTACAGAGAGGATGTTCTCTTCCTGACCTAGGGGACGATGACTGTGATTGAGTACGAGGCTGAATTTACTATCCTGTCACGGTTTGCACAGGAGATTGTGCCTACTAATGGGTTCCGTGTGAAGCGGTTCGAGAGGGGTTTGAGGTCCGACATTCATGACAGAGTGACTGCATTCAGGATGCAGGTTTTTACTAAGTTAGTGGAGATCGCCATGAAGGTGGAGGATACTTTGAATGAGACGCGGAGAGACAGGGATAGTCGGGATCAACAAGGAAGGGAACGTGCACAGGGTCAGGGGTGCAGGGAGAACAAGCATCAACAGACATTTGGTCCGCGTTCTCATCCGGTGGAGTCGTATCCACCATAGTCTTCTGTATCCGTGCCTCCTATAGCTTCAGTGGGTAGGTCGGAGCAGATAGCGCCTGTTTGTTATAGATGCCAATGGCCAGGGCATCGTGCGGCAGAGTGCCGTAGTCTGACGCCGGTTCAGTCACAATCGCAGGTGCAAGGAAGAGAACCAGTGGTATGTTTTGAGTGTGGCCAATCTCGGCACATCAGGTGGGATTGCCCCAGAGGAGGGAGCGTGCGGAGCACAGCTGGAGCATCTGTTACTCCATCAGTCTAGGGACGTCAGCTATCTCAGTTTACAAAAGGGGGCACATCAGTGCAGTTAGGCAAACAGTCGACAGTTCAGGGTCACAGTGGGCAGGCCAGTGCTTATGTTCTTGTAGATCCCAGTTCATCCAAAGCACCAGTCATGCCCGATGCTGCTGCTACCACCTCCAAGATTAGAGGTACTCTTCTAGTCTTTCGATCATGGGCCAGTGTCCTTATCGACACGGAAGCATCACATTCATTTGTATCATCTTCTTTTGCATCTGCTTTGGGGTTGGAAATGGATTGGTTGGGTAGTACTTTGAGCGTGGAGACCCTAGTCAGTGAGAGTGTGACGCTGAATCTAGTCTGTAGATTGTGCGTGTTGGAGGTCGCCAGTCATTGCTTAGAGTTTGACTTTGTCATTCTAGACATGACCACGTTTGATGTTATCCTAGGAATGGATTAGCTGACCACCTATTGTGCCTTTATCGAATACGATCGACGGAGGGTGACGATTTGTACACCAGAGGGAGATTATTTTTGCTTTGTGGGAGACCAGGATGAGGGTTTGATATATATGCCGGGTGTTGTGCGGAACCAGGGTAACCTGGGTTTCCTCTTTGCAGCCTTTATGTTGGATGAGGAGGTTAGGGTTCGAGGGGAGTTACCTCTAGTGGTTTGCGACTACCTAGATGTCTTTCCTGACGATCTGTTTGAGTTACCGCCGAGCCGTGAGGTATAGTTCTCCATTGATCTAGTTCCCGGAGCTACTCCCATATCTATACCGTCTTATCGTCCTGCTCTTTTTGCAAAGAAGAAGGATGGATCTTTGCATTTGTGTATCGACTACCGAAAGTTGAATCAAGTGACAGTGAAGAACAAGTATCCAATGCCGAGAATAGGCGATTTATTTGATCAGTTGAAGGGGTCGAGATGCTTTTCCAAGATTGACTTGAGAACGGGGTACCACCAGTTGAGGATTAAGGACGAGAACATAGCGAAGACTGCCTTCCGGACTCGCTTTGGTCACTATGAGTTTTTGGTTATGCCGTTCGGTCTGACGAACGCACTGGCTACTTTCATGAGTTTGATGAATCGGATCTTCCATCCGTATCTGGATAGTTTTGTGGTGGTGTTTGTGGATGAGATTCTTGTCTATTCACCCACTAGGGAGGCACACGAGGATCACTTGCGTATCGTGCTACAGATTTTGAGAGAGCATCGCTTGTACGCGAAGTTACGCGAAGTTCGACAAGTGTGAGTTTTGGATGTCTGAGGTAAGGTTTCTTGGACACGTCGTGTTGTCAGACGGGGTATCAGTGGATTCGTCGAAGATAGACGCAGTGACTGGTTGGGAGCGACCGAAGAGCGTCTTTGAGATTCGTAGTTTTTTGGGTCTAGCAGGGTACTATCAGCGGTTTGTGAAGGATTTTGCGAGACTTGCTGCACCGATGACGCGTCTGACACGGAAGGGAGTTGTGTTTGTTTGGAGTGAGTCCTGTGAATTGGTATTCTAGGAGCTGAAGACGAGGTTGACTAGTGCGCCAGTGCTGATCATTCCAGAGCAAGGCTTGGCATACACAGTATACTGTGATGCTTCACATGACGGTTTAGGCTGTGTTCTGATGCAGGATGGGAAGGTTGTAGCTTATGGTTCTCGACAGTTGAAGACGCACGAGAAGAACTACCCAACACACTATTTGGAGTTGGCAGCCGTGGTCTTTGCCTTGAAGACATGGCATCACTATCTTTATGGTGAGCATTTCGAGGTTTTCTCTGATCACAAGAGCTTGAAATACTTGTTTTCACAGAAGGATCTGAACTTGCGCCAACGACGATGGATGGAGTTGTTAGAGGATTATGATTTTGATTTGTAATATCATCTAGGGAAAGCCAATGTGGTGGCAGACGCTCTCAGTAGGAAATCCCATGGGTCGTTAGCTTCTATAGCTATACGTGAGTGGGACATGCTTAGAGAGATTGGGGAGTTTGATCTATGTCTTGGGGAGACAGTGACAGGTGCCACTTTTTTTTCAGTAGTTACTCAGCCAGCGTTGATAGCACGTGTGCTGGAGGTCCAATTGACGGACCAGGAGGCTCAGAGGATATAAGATCGTGTTGCCAGTGGAGAGGATACTGCAGGATGGGATGTGGGTCCAGATCAGAGTCTGAGATTAGCAGGGAGGCTATTTGTGCTAGAGTCATGCCGGGAGGATATCTTACATGAGTGTCATCATTCTCGCCTTGCAGTGCATCCTGGTGGCACGAAGATGTACCATGACCTACGACGTCAGTTTTGTTGGGCGGGGATGAAGAGAGATGTGATTCAGTTTGTTTCTCGGTGCCTTACCTGTCAGAAGGTGAAGGCAGAACACCAGAGACCGGCGGGCTTGTTGCAGCCATTACTAATATTAGAGTGGAAGTGGGAGTACGTCATGATGGACTTTGTGTCAGGGCTTCCTTGGTCACCTAGGGGACACGACGCCGTGTGGGTTGTGGTTGATAGGTTGACAAAGTCTGCACACTTTCTCCCCATCCATGTGAAGGATTCAGTGGAGAGATTGATTCAGTTGTATGTCATAGAGATAGTTCAATTGCATGGAGTGGCAGTGTCTATTGTTTCTGACCGAGACCCGCGCTTCATATCGCGCTTTTGGCAGAGTCTTCAGGAGGCTTTGAGGATGAACTTGAAGTTTAGTACTGCCTTTTACCCCCAGACGGATGGTCAGTCTGAGAGGACTATACAGATTCTGGAGGATATGCTGAGGGCTTGTGTTCTTGATTTCAGAGGTTCGTGGGAGGATCATCTACCGTTGGTAGAGTTTGCATACAACAACAGCTATCAGTCCAGTATTGGGATGGCACCGTATGAGGCTTTATATGGTAGACCGTGTAGATCACCCATGTGTTGGACAGATGTGGGAGAGACCACAGTCTTGGGACCCGACATAGTGGGAGACGACGGAGAAGATTGCAGTGATACGTCAGTGTCTTTTGACGGCACAGAGCTGCCAGAAGAGTTATGCAGACCAGAGAAGGTGCCCTTTGGAGTTTACGGTGGGAGATCACGTGTTTCTCAAGATCTCACCACGTAGAGGTTTGATGAGGTTTGGTCGTAGCGGAAAGCTCTCGCCGCGTTTCATCGGACCTTTTGAGATCCTTGACAGAGTTGGAGATGTTGCTTATCGTTTGGCTTTGCCACCTCAGTTAACATTTGTGCATAACGTGTTCCACGTTTCTATGGTACGGAGCTATGAGCCTGATCCTTCTCATGTGTTAGATTAAGCTGAGCAGCATGTTGATGAGGATGCCAGTTATAAGGAGCGTCCAGTGAGGATTCTTGATACAAAAGAGCAGGTATTGCAGGGCAGAACAATTGCTTATGTCAAGGTCCTATGGCTTCATCACGGGGTTGAAGAAGCAATATGGGAGCTCGAGTCTGAGATGCGTGCTAGATACCCAGATCTGTTTACTTCATGACCTTGTTGCGAATTTCGGGGGCAGAATTCCTTAAGGGGGAGAGTTGTGAGACCCGGACCCGTCTCTTTTTGAGATATTTATATATGTTGATGTATTCTTTTCCGTATATGTATCTCTTGGTGTATGGTTTATGTTTCCAGTTGTAGAACAGCATGTTTTGTATAAGGGCTATACGTGTTATGCATGCGGGGGTTCGGCTTGGTTGCCTTTTTTCATTTTCTCTCCCAGCGTTGACCGCTCGAGCAGTGGGGAGTCCGCTCGAGCGGGGTGGTGGCAGGGAGTTGGTCCGAGAGGTGACCGCTCGAGTGATGCTTAGGCGCTCGAGTAGTGGGGTGGCAGGGCCTATGTCGGCAAGGGGCCTACTCGAGCGGTGGGGACCGCGCTCGAGCAGTGGGTCCTGGGCGCGAATTTCTATAAAGCCTGGCAGCCTTGGTTTTTGGGCTAAAAATATATTTTTAAAACATATCTCATCTCTCTCTTCGTTTCTCTACCCTCTCTCTAGGTTTTGGGTGGCCTGGGGCTTAGTTTTTCGCGACTGGTTAGCAGATCCTTGCTATTGGCGACGTGGGCTTCGTATCCATCCGAACGAATTCTCGTTCCGACGAGGTTGGATTTTGAGGCGTCCAGGTTGGATTTAAAAATATCTTTAAATGTGATTTTCATGTTTTAAACCTTGGTTTGGGTAAAAAGGAGGTTATACGCCTTTTCTTGGTTTTATACATAAGCTGGGTGTGTTGACATCTGTGGTTTTCAAAAGGAGATTTGAAAACGACATGTTGGTGGATTTTGTGAAAATCATACTTTTTGGAGGTTTAGAGCTAACCCTTGGGGTTGAGTCTCAGTTTTATGAAACTAGTTGTTACATGCTTGTAAATCTCCATGTGGATGGATTGGATCCTTTTATACACGCGATGTAAAGCTGTTTTATGAGTTTTTAAATATTTTCCATAGATGTACCAGGACAATGGGTGTGTTTGTGATGAGTTGGGCTTCCATTGCTCCTCGGTGTAAGTCCGAAAACGTGCGCAGAGTGGGTACTCAATTCCTTCGGGTTAGTCCCCGTAAATTGAGGGTGGGTGCTCAGCTCCCTCGGGCTCAGGTCCTGTAAATTTAGTGGTTGGGTGCTTAGTACCCTCGGGCTCAGGTCCCGTAAACTAAGTGGTTACATTGTCGTGACTCCGTATAGTGCTTGTCATTACCAAGTGGGCCTTCAGTGGTAACTAGGGTAATGGGTAAGAGTCTATAGTTGTTACCTATGTTTGTGTGGTAGAGTCGGTATATAGGATCTCATTTTATTGTGTTCTCCTCGGCTGTGTAATCCGAGTGGAGAAAAACTGCTTTACTATTTTATTTTCCTCGGTTGCGTGTTTCGAGTGGAAAAATAATGTTTTGATTCCGGTTGTGTGATCCGGGTGAACAAAATCAGGGTTTGGATTACTGTTTTACTGCTTTTCCTTAACTGTGGCATGATATTTGTTAGGATTATATGCATAGTTTGAAGGGTGAAAACGTGGGTTTTATGAGATTAAAACCTTTTTAAGGCCCGTGTGGCTTGATGGAATGCTTGTGATTTTTGAGATAAAAAAACCTTTTTTTTGGCTCCTGTGGTTGAGCCTGTGTGTGTGTAATTGCATTGCCTGCTTTACAGCTTTACTGTCTTTTTCTATTTGGCTTCGGCTCACATTGTGGGATTTTGCTGTAAAAATATTTTCAGGTGACCATGTGGAGTTGACCTAGAGGATTGTGGTGATGGAGAGCTTGCTGTAGTTTTCCTGTTTTGGACTCATACTTATACAAGTAATACCTATTTCAGAAGGCTGGTTTTGTACGCCTTTTGGTGATATATTTATTCATGTATGAGAATGCATGTTTTTCAGTTTATGAGAGTTAAACTGTGGGGATTTTATCCAATGTTGTATCTTATGGTTTTCCAACTATAAACCTTATTTTCATAAACATTTTGGTGGGCTTTCGCGTGACCCTGGGGTTTGGGACGTGACAGATTGGCAGCTTTAGTGGTGGGGGTCGGCGAGGCTAATGACTGACGGTAACTCTCATTTCTCTCTCTTTTTCTTTCTCACTACTTTTCCTTCTCACTTGTGTCGAAAACCGCTCAAAGTCCTCCGATTTATACTTGTCCCAGTCCCAATCGAACATTGAATCTACAAATTAAGGGGGTTGATTCACCGATTCAATGAATAGGGGAGGGGGAGGTTGATTCATCGATTCAATGAATGAGAAGTTGATTCGTCGATTCAATGAATAAGGGGTTGATTCGTCGATTCAATGAATGAGGGGATATCAATCCTCCTTTGCTCGTCGGTTGTAATCCCAGCCTCATTCAAATAACAGTAATTTATTTAATTTTATTTATTTATTTATTTTTATTTTTATTTTTATATTTTTCGGCTTGTTACATTCTCCCCACTTTTAGAAGTTTGGTCTTCCAAACTTCACCTGAATTAGAAATTATCGTACCTTACCCGAAAATTTTTGGGTACTTGTCTTTCATGTCGATTTTCTTTTTCTTTTTCTTTTCCACATCGCTTCTCCTCCAGAATATTTGTTCCATCATACTTTGACGAGTGATATTATTTTATTGCGGAGTTATTTCTCTTTCCAATCCATGATGCGTACATAAGATCGATTCTGACCCAACCGCACAGGTGGCTGTATCAGGACGACGTATCTTCACAGCGGAACGGTATCTACTAATTTGCATCGAATTGGGTTAACCTCTATATATACACGTAAGGAGTAGTTAAAGAGAGGTTATATCTACTTTTTTCACATTTCGATCTACGTTTCGACAATCCCTCGAGACTAGGGATATACTTTTCCTGTCCTTGGTCGTTGTGGTTATTCTCTAGTGGTTTCCTTATGTGATCTCAGCAAGTTTTTAATTGTAGTTGATGGACAGAGTCATAATCTCATTTTTCTTTCTAGTGATGTTGGGATTTCCTAATATGATACTTTAACTATTTAGTTTAGAATTTTTTTTTTGGATTCGATCTTTAAAGTGGGTTAGGTCCAGGGCATAGTTATACGGAGACCTTAATCTTTAGTATTTCTATTAAGTTGGGTTTTTCCTGATATGTTTTTGTCATATACTGAAGGTATTTGTGATAACTTTTCTTAACGATTTATTAGGCTTGAGTTCATTGGCGGCGAGGGTGGAAACGGAGGGATGAGAATTAACATGTTCAAGTCTGTTTAGAAGCGAGTTTATTTCTTCCTGATTGGGTCAACACATTACCAGGGTTCATAACACTATTGGGGAGATTTTTTAAGAATACTACGTATGTGGTTTGGTTTAAAAGGTTTGTTCTAATCAGTTGCTATGAGGACATTATTTAGGGTCATTTGCGCTACAAGAGGTTTTGCTTCATGGTCTGAAGGGATACTGGGCATGTTCACAGGTGAGTCTCTGATATCTGGACTAGTTTTTATTTCACGCGGATGCTTGATATGTTACATTGTTAAAGAATGAAAACGAATGATGAAAATGGAAATGAATGATGAAAATGAAAATGAATGAAAATGATACATGAATGAATGATGGGTTAAACGGCGTCCTGGCCGCTGGGGGACGTTAAGCGTACTAGCGAGGCGAGGCAATAAGGGTGGGGCCACGGCCAGGTAGCTATAAGGAATAATCATGTCCACTGTATAAAATGTGGGATCGCTCCCTACCGAATTTTGGCTAACCGTTTGACATATATCATTCTAACACTGTGTAATAATTAATAGTTCATATATCATTGAATTCACACTAGTTGTGCTAATGAACGTTGAAATATTTCAGGTGACGCATGATGGAATGAAGAAAGTGGCAGCCGAAAAAAAAAAGTTTAGAGTTCATTTCAATTTCTATATTGCATTTCAATTCTTGTATCTAGTTATAATGTTTGAATGTCGAATGCACTGTTAGAAGCTCTGGGGCTTTTTGAAATGACTTACTAGGAATGTTTATTGGAAAATAATTTCTTTCAATGAATAAGTTACTTTGGTTTCCAAATTTAGAATGACTTGAATGAGA
>JAUMHN010437250.1:0-11734 GCA_032360265.1 Heliamphora ciliata
CGTGCAAAAATCAAAGAATCGTCACTTACACACAAACCTAGGGTTAGGAAGATTTGCCTGGCGCACCAGGGCTTAGGGTCCCTAGTTTTCTAGGGTTTGAAAGAACCGAAGGCTCGTCACTTACACACGAACTTAGGATTAGGGTGCCTAGTTTTTTAGGGATTGAAAGAACCGAAGGGCCGTTACTTCCACACGAACCTAGGGTTTTTTATTATTTTTGGTCATCTGCTGCATATTTCATGTGCTTGATTTTCTCTTAATGTACCCTCTGTTTGTTTTCTCTTTTCAGGCTGGTCACTATGTCAGAGGCTTCGGGGGGTCTGCCTTCTAAGAGGTGTTGGAGTGGTATGATGCCCTCCCTGTCCCTAGCCGAGCTTATATTGACGCCTCTAATTTTGCTCGCTTTATACCCCTATTGGGTAGGATGAGCAACGACCGAGTATGGTTAATAGCACTGCCGGAGTGGTGGTGGGATACCACCAACACCTTTCATTTTACCACATTCGAGGCTACTCTGACGCCTCTGGATTTTGCGTTGATCACCGGCATCCGGGTTGGAAGAGCCCCTATCCCTTTTGACCCTACCATCGCTGGTTCTACTGATGCACTGATGTACTTCCTTGGAGCTATTCCTACTCAGATGGATCGCGACAGAGTCCGGTATACTTGGTTCTTTGACTTCTTTTGCCATTTCCAGTGCACCGAGCCCCGCCACTACGAGTGGGTCGTCCGACGATTCTTGATGTATATGTTCGGTACCTCTTTATTTTCGAACAAGGAAAACACCGTTCATTTGCATTACTTGGGCGACCTAGCTCGTCTTGACCGGTTACATCTTTCGACTGGGGAGGAGCTGCTCTTGCCACTCTCTATAGCTTTATGCGAACCTTGACCCGGTTCTCCCAGGAGCTCAACATTGGGGGATACTGGAGAGTTTGTGAGGTATGCTTTAGTTTTTACACTTTTCCATTTATTCCCGTTCTTTGTTTATTCATTATTTGCTGGTTGACATCTTCTTCTTTGCAGTTGTGGACCTATGAGTTCCTCGGGCTTCACGTCCCAGCGAACTCCGAATAGCCCTTCAGTCATTCTTATGAGTTCCTCAGACGTATGAGTTCCTCGGGCTTCACGTCCCTTCAGTCATTCCCCGAGCAGCCCGGTGGTCCCGTGGGCTAAAGGGGAAGAAGGCTGGGGGGAAGGATATTGATCACTTTCGAGTTTCACTAGACCGGCTGACCTCTAACCAGGTATCATTTTCGTTACTCTCTGTATCATACTATACTGCACTATACTATTTTTGTTCTTTTCTGCTTTGTACACTGATCACTGTATTCTGTTCACTGATCGTTATACCGCACTGCATTTACTGATTACTATATACTGCATTGTTCACTGTACTCTACAGGTTCACTGGGATGTCTGGCAAGGAGTAGAGGATCGGGCCGGTGCAGACCTGATGCGCAGCCAGGATATCGCTTCGAGACGGATCCTGCTGGAGGGTCCATTTGGACGGGAGTACTATCTAGGAGAGCGAGTGGTTCGCCAGTTGCTCGGCCTAGATCACTTTTGGATCCCGGTGGTTCCTCCAGCCTATATGCGCCGGACCAATCATCTGAGCCGGATCGATCTCCTTTTAGAGCTGGTGGGGACTCCTGTTGCTAAGCTGCTGGTGGAGGAGGGAGATTACATCACTTGGGCCCAGGCCCATTTTCTTGGTTCACTAGGACCTGGCCCGGCTGTGCCAGGTGGCAGGAGGAGACGGATGCCAAAGGATGAGGGAGCTGGTGTTGATGCTGGAGCGGGAGCTACCGCTGCTGGTGGTGGGGGAGCTGGTGGTAGAGCTACCGAGATACCCTGGACTGTGCCGACCATCGTTGTTGGGTATCCTTTCGATATCCCTATTTCGGTTCCCCCGATTTCAGAGTTCTAGCCAATATATGCTCAGGTTCGTTCTTTTCCTCACTGCTTTCCTTTTTGCTTTTTCCTCTATTTAGACTGCTTAGTTCTTTATTCTTTTTGACAGGTGGATCAGGCTTGGTTGGATCACCTCGTCCTGGTAGCGAGCAGCATGCGGACTTTGATTCGCCAGTAGGATGCTGCTCTGCGTGCAGTTGGGGTTCCTTTCATCCCTCTACTGGTGAGTGTCTTTTTCTTTGGTCTTGGTTTTGTTCCATTCCGCTTTCTTACCTTTTGTCTCTTTTGACAGCCACCTGTTGTTGCTGCTACTCCGACTCAGGCTCTTGCTCAGCCTCCTGCTCCTGCTCTAGCTCGAGGCCGTGGGTCCCGTGTTGCTACCTCCAGAGCTCATTCCCGGGGATCCACCGCTTCTGCTAGGAGCCGATCCAGGGTCATGTCCTCCTCCTCCAGTAGTGATGACGGCGATGACTTTGACCGGCTCTTTGAGGATGATAGCTCGAATGAGGTCGGTCCTTCTTCTCGCCTGGTCCGCCAGAGACGTTCCTGAGAAAGAGAGCCCCCCCTCCCCAATTACTTTTTCACTTTCATTTAGATACACTTACTCTTTATGGGTCTGCGTGCCCCAGTTTGATACATTTACTTGATCCATGGGCCTGTGTGCCCCACTTTATTGTTTTATTGGGCCTGGGTGTCCTGGTTACATTTTGATAAATTCTACCACTTTTGATGTATTTTGGGCCTTCACGCCATTTATTACATTACATGTTTATCTGTTGCACGATTTTTCTTTATTTTCTGCTTAAACTGTCTTGGATGCATAATTTAGATGTCACAATTTATACAGATCACACAAACTGCAAACTGACACACACCCACCATGTTCAAACATGGCGATCGCCATAACATAACATGGCGGTTGCTATTTATAACCTGGCAGTCACCGGGTCAAATGGCTGATGTCACTGTACGATACTTTTTAGAGTTGGCGGTCGCCACCTCCAAGGTAGCGGTCGCCACATTAAACGTACCTTTTACCGAAAATTTGATTTCTCACCTTTTTTTCCCTTATCAATATAGCCCTGGAAGCCCCATTTTCTGTTACTCTGACTCAGATGGCTTCTTCCCTTTTTGCATGGGTTGAGGCATTCTCCCATATCGAACGTTTAAACTTCGCCCCATTTGGCCATAATGCTCTTTCTCACTAAGGACCATGAAGATTAATAGATCTTTACTAACGGCTGCTGCACAACTGTGGGATCTACATTCTCGCGTCTTTCGATTTTGCCTTGAAGAGCTCTGCCCCACTGTGGAGGAGTTTGCTGTCATTTTGAACTTGGCCCCACAGAGTTCCGTTGCGGTTCCCACTTTCTTTCTTTCGACCCGTTAGCAGGTGATACAGCTTTGTGGTCTATCTAGGATGGAGGCCTCTCTTTTGACACAGGATGACTGTCTTGACATACCCTGAATCATGGAAAGATTTTGTCCTAACGGTGACCTTAGTGACCTCGACTTTCAGCTGCGGCGACGTTATGCTCTTTACTTCTGTGTCCTTGCCCAGTATCTTCTTGTCCCTTCTAATGGGCGGGTTAGCTGTGCATTAGTTGACATTACTGGCCAGATGTGGATGGGAAATAACTTCGTACCACTTGTCCTAGCTGAGACGCTGTTGGGCCTAGATGCTGTTCATCGTGATGAGGCCACTACTTTTGCTGGCAGCCCCTTGCTCCTTTAGGTAGTTTCAAACCTTTCTCTTTATCAGACTTGTGTCATACTGCGAAGCTCTACTCTCACTGATCTAACTTTTTATTGTAGATTTGGCTGATGAAGAAGGTAAATCTTGTACAAAAACCACTTACTGATAGACACAGTGCCGCAGTTTTTCTTTACCACCCCTGTTATCAAATATGCACCACTGAGGCAACCTGGCGACAGTATCTCTCATCCCAGACTGGCCCAGTTATTACTTGGTAATTCCCCTGGTGGCGGATCCATGCCATAACTCTGACCACCATGGATCATCCTGGTGTCATGTTGGTTGGTTTGCGTCAGACTACTTTCTATTACCCTCATAGAATTATGCGGCAGTTTGGTTGCAGCCAAATCATCTTTCCCAGTATTCGAGGTCATTTATTTTCATTTGTACTGCGGGCCCCATTTCTAGCACTATATCAGGATGCTTGGCCGTCTCGTTCGTGGATGGAAATGCAGGAACTGCAGTGTCCCGAGCTCTCTGCTGAGTATAAGACATGGCTGATGCAGGATAGGGAGAAGAAGGATAAAGAAGAAGGGAAACATGCAACAAAGAGGAGAAAGACTTGAGAATTTCTGCTTTATTTTGAAAATTTAACAGCTTTCTTTTTTATTTTGTTTATAGAGTTTGAGACTTGTGTGCCATTCCCAAAACTTTGTAACTCTGATCAAAGTAATGAAAACTCCTGCTTTATATTTTAGATGGTTTAAATTTATCCAATTTTTTTTAAAATCCAATTAAATGACTTTATTATTAAAATTCAGAAATTAATTTGCATTGGCCTTACTCAGATTCAAAAATGGTTAAAAACAAAGAATGTGGCCGGATTTCTTAAAAGAAGCTGCCTACATATCCCAAAAAGATGGAATTAGGCCATAATGTAGTTCGAGCTCGGTTCGTTCTCAGGTATTGACACTCTCTTTTGTGATGCCCTAACTTTTGCCAAGGTCGCCCTTTCGGGTTTTCGGCCTTGCGAGCTGCTCTAACTTTTGCCTGAGTTACCTTTTCGATTTTCAACTCAGCAAGCTTTTATTTTCTCTTTATTGTTACCTCAAGGATAGTACTTTTTGAGTTGGTCGAGGTTTACTGGAGTGGAGAACACATTGCCATCCAAATCCATAATAATGACTGCACCACCAGTCATGATAGTTTTGATGAGAAACAGTCCGAACCAGTTTGGCTTGAACTTGCCTCTCGAGTCAATGATAGGAGCTCTGATTTCCATAAGGACTAAATCTCCTTCTCTAAGGTCTTGGTTCTTGACCTTCTTATTGAACGCTCGAGCTATCCTCCTCGGTATCCTTATACATGAAACAGAACCTACAGCCTTCTTTCATCAAACAAGAGCAACTCTTCCATCCGGTTCTTTTACCGTTCTGCTTATGAAATACTGGCTTCGGCTACCACTCTTAGCAAAGGGATTTTCACCTCAATAGGAAGTACAGCTTCCATCCCATACACTAAAGAGTATGGTGTAGTTCCAGTTGAAGTTCTGATCGACGTTTGGTATCCCCAAAGTGCAAATGGTAGATGCTCCGGCCAATCCTTATGTGAGTTGATTGCCTTTTGTAGGATTTTCTTGATGTTCTTGTTTGCTGTCTCAATTGCTCCATTGGTCTATGGTCGATATGATGAGGACTAGTGAGCCACTATCTGGTATTCCTCAAAAATATCAAAGACCTCTATTTAAAAATTCGAGCCATTATCTGAGATGACCTCATGGGGAACTCCGTACCGCCAAATGATGTTTTGCTTGATGAACTTAGTAACATGAGAGGCTTTAATACCGAGTAGTAGGCTGCTTTCACCCACTTAGTAAAGTAGTCAATGGCCACTAAGATGAACTCGTGCCCATTTAACGCCTTCGGTGTTACCTTACTGATCACATTAATCCCCCATACTAAGAAAGGCCATGGTGACGTCAGGTTATACAACTGAGATGGGGGAACGTGCATGAAATTTGCGTGAATCTGACATTTGTGGCACTTCCGCACGAACTGTATGCAGTCTGTCTCCATTGTCATCTAAAAGTACCCTTGTCGCAGGATCTTTTTGGCTAACATATTTCTACTCATGTGTGGCCCACAAACTCCCGCAAGGATTTCGTTCATCAGTTCTTGACCTTCTTCATTGTTGACGCATAGTTTATTAACGCCAGAATGCCCTCATTTGTATAGTCTTTCACCGCAAATGACAAACTGTGCAAATAATCGTCGTATTTTCCTTTTATCCTTTTGGCTAGCAAACTTAGGATATTCTCCTTTATTCACGAAGTTCTGAATGTCAAAGTACCATGGAAGTTCGTTAGTGTTTTCCTCGATTGCGGCAATCGTCTCGTATGCCGGCTTTCTCTTCTGTTCAATTATCAAAGGCCTTATTCTGACTCCGGATGGTATGTCAATCATGGATGCTAGGGTGGCCAGTGCCTCGACAAACTCGTTCTGTAGTCTTGGCACATGGGTAACGATTACTGATTCGAAGCATGGTATTAACTTCTCTAGTTCTTAATGATAGAGAATCAAGGTTAGGTCCCTGACCTTCCATTCTCCTCTTGCTTGTGAAACCACCAGTGCTGAATCTTCGATGACTTCCAGCTTTCTTGCCCCTAATTTCAAGGCTTCCTTCAATCCAGCTAAACTTGCTTCATATTCAGCCTGATTGTTGGTAACTTCAAAATTAAGCTTTAGAGACAAAGGAACGTGGGATTCGTCAGGAGTGACAAGAAGGACTGCTATTCCATAGCCATTTGAATGGATGCGCCATCAAAATATAAAGTCCACTTGTCATCCCCGGCTTTCATCAGCTGTTCGTCAGGAAACTAGAACTCTGTGTCTTCACCCCCTTCAACTGGCTGATCGGCCAGGAATTCTGCTACTGCTTTGCCCTTGACTGACTTTCGGGTGACATATTAAAGATCAAATTTAGATAATAACAGCAACCATCGATCCAACCTTCCTGTCAGTGCCTATTTTTTAAATAGGTACTTCAACAGGTCCATCTGGGAGATGATATTCACTATGAAAGATAGCATGTAATGTCTCAGTTTTTGGGAGGCCCAAACCATGACCCAGTATGTCTTTTCCAACGGTGTGTATCATATTTCTGACCCTGTCGTCTTCTTGCTTAAGTAGTAGACAGCCTTTTCGATTCTAGTTTCACCCTCTTACGCCAGCATACATCCCACAGCCGAATCTGTCACAGACAAATAGAGGATCAATGACCTATCTGGTTCGGGAGGAGCTAGAACAGGTGGGTTTCGTAGGTACTATCGTACGGTATCAAAGGCGCCTTGGCATTTTTGATCCCATTGAAACTCAACTTCTTTCTTCAATAGACGAAAAAGCGGCTCTCAGGTAGTTGTTAATTTTAGGATGAATTGACTGATGAACTGTATTTTACCCAGAAAGCCCCTGACTTCTCGCTCGGTCTTCGGAGGAGACATTTCCAAGATTGCCCTGATCTTTGAAGGATCTACTTCGATACCCCATTGAGTGATCATAAATACAAGCATTTTTTCGATAGTGACTCCAAAGGCACACTTTTGTGGGTTGAGCTGCAACTTGTACTTTCGAATCCTTTTAAAAAAATTTTACAGTGCTGTGATGTGGCCATCCCGATCCTTAGACTTGACTATCATGTCATCGGTATACACTTCGACCTCCTTATGTATCATGTCGTGTAGTAAAGTAGTGGCAGCCCTATGAAAGGTTACTCCTGCATTCTTCAAATCAAACGGCATTACACGATAACAATAGGTGCCCCATGGTGTAGTCAAGGTCATCTTTTCTCTGTCCTCAAGATCCATGAGAATCTGGTTGTACTCAGAGAAGCCATCCATGAATGACAGCAAGGCGTGCCCCGCTGTATTGTCTACTAAGACGTCGATGTGTGGTAGTGAAAAATCGTCTTTCGGGCTAGCCTTGTTGAGGTCCCAAAAATTCACGTAGACTCGGATACGTCTGTCCTTTTTTAAAATCGACACGATGTTGGCTACCCATTTCGGATACTCAGTTACCATAAGGAATCCTGCATTGATCTGTTTGGCAACTTCTTCTTTGATCTTCAAAACCCATTCTTGCCAAATCAGTCTTAATTTTTGTTTGGCCGATTTGGTTAACCTTTGTAAAGATGCTTAAAAAGTTTAGAAGATATCCTATGAAACTTATGTATGCTTGAAAGGAAATTTAAATGTCTTCACATCTATGCATATTGTAAGGGGGAGTTTTCAAACTTATTATTATGGGCTTATTGATAGGGAAAGTTTTATTTAGCTTTTCTACATATTTTTGCCAAGTGTTTGTCATCATCAAAAATGGGAGAGATTGTTGGCATAACAAGGCTTCAATGACCATTTTGATGATAACAAATCTATGTATCCAATTATGCAAATTGAGTTTACAGGAAATATATAATTAGCACAATCAAATATGTGGAAGCCATGTCGCAATTTCAACTCAAATACTTTGGCGACAATCTCTTTAGAACAAAGGTAAAGGTTGACGTATTGAAGAACTTCAAAGAAGTGAAAGATTGAATAATTTTAATTGTATCATTTTTTTAGAATCTGTGTAAAATCACTAAACTCATGATTATATCTTTCTGAAGCTGATAAGAATCCTAAAATATCTTTAAAATATTTTTTCAAAACATAAAGAGATCAAAACCTTTTGGAAAATCAAAATTCTGAATTTTTAGCATTTCAGTCGATTAATGCATTGCATACAGTCGACCGAAAATGGTATGTCAAACAAGTTTTGAGATTCAACACAGTCCAGTCGACTGACCTTCAGATCTAGTCGACTGAAGGCTGGTTCAGTCGACGAACGAGCTTATCCAGTCGACTGAATAGGCTAAAATTTAAATTTTGTGCTGAAACGGCTAGTTTGACATTGCCATGTTTTGCCCAACGCCTAGTCCAAGTTTGAGGCCTATAAATAGAGCCTTTGAGCTCTGATTTTATTTAGTCAAAACCTCTTAAACATTCTCTCATATACATTCTTCATTTGTGTTTAAACTTTTGAGTTTTTCATTCATATTTTTGAGAGAAAAGATCATTTAGATTTCTCTTTGAGCTTCATTGATATATTTTTTTGAGAAGTGAGTTAGTGATTTCAATTCTTGTACTCATCCGCTCATCATAGGAGCATTTTTTTGTACGCTTTATTGTCATTCTATTGTATTTGAGAAAGGTGTTTCTCAAAAGAAGCTAATCCGCCTATAAGGATTGAATTGCTTAAGAAGAGTATATTATCAAAAGAGGCTACTCCGCCTATTGAATGAAGGAGTGATAGTGAGAAATTCTCATAGCGGTTGACTTGAGGCAAGGATGTAGGCTGTTGCGCTGAACCTTGTAAAAATCATAGTGTCATTCTTCTATCTTGCTTATTTTTTTATTTATATTATTATATTATTACTTGTCTTTGCATCACATATTTGGACTTGAATCATTCAATATTTAAATCATTACTTGTATCTTTAAATTTTAAAACAAGAAAAGTTTTGAATCATGTGTTTTTACTTTGCAAGAAACATTGTCAATAAAATATTCTTGTACTTTAAATTTTCTATCAAGAAACTATATTTGAAAATACACTTGCAAATTAAAACTGAAAGCTATACTTGTATTTTAAACTAGAAAAGTGTTGAATATATTGTATATTACAATATACACTTGCACTTAAATCTTCTAACAAAAAGTTTTTGTTTATAAGATTAATTAATATATACTGGTGAATTAAAAAGTTATATACTTGTATTTGAGTATTTGAATATTTGAACTAAGATTTTTTAAATTTTCAATTCAAATATCCAATTCACCTCCCTTCTTGGGATTACACACTACTATTTGGAACTAGTTAGAGTTTTTGGCCATTTTATAAAATAGGTTCTGTCTGCTGCCAAAACTAAGCAGAGCCAATTTTGGACAGAGAGTTTGAAATGGTTTTTAGAGACTTTCCTAAGGCATCTAGGTCTGATATTTGGACAGCCATTAGTTCAATATGTGAGCTGTGAAGTTCTTGTTGACAATTTTTGGAGTAGGTTACTAAAAATAAGAGTTTTGGGCTATACAAAAATATGTGACAGAGGTGTTCTTTGAGGGCTGAAACACAACAGAGCATTTCAAAGGGGTTTTGACCCATTAAAACTCAATAGATTAGGCTCAGTTTTGGTGGGTGTCTAGATATACATGTTATCTACACTTTCAAGTTTTGGCCAAAGCTCAGATCTCATTTTAAGCTAGGATTCTTAGATCTGCATTGTTGACTAGTCTGAAACCGACACACTTTGATAAAATTACAATATCTCGAGGTCCAGACACTGACATGTGCTCAAACGAATTTTGGACGACTTATATAACACAAAAATCTAGGTCTAGACATAAAGAACACGCTTATAGAATTTTCCTACATTGAGTTATGATGTTCCAATGATCAGGGCAAAAAGCCCAAAATGCCCAAAACTCAGGCCTATTTTGGTTCTAGCCTCTTAGTGTCATGTGCGTAATTTTTTGACCCATTTTCTTTGTATACATGTGTTTTACTTCAATATATCAATGTTCCAGAGCTTATAGAAGTCGTGAAACCCATGAAAAAACTCGCACCAACTCACAAATTCAACATTCATACCGAACAGTCCCAAAAATCTAACCATAACGCCTTTATTTTTGAGTTTTTGGTTCCTGATCTTAGATTTGTATTTGTAAATAATGGAAGAGGTGTTTGATATGTATAAAACCAGATGTGTTAGAGCCTTGATTACCTTGTTCAGAAGTTATTTTTTGGTGATGGAAAACCTTAGACTTAGCTTTCAAGCTCTATGAATCCTCCTTCTTCTTTCTTTTTATTTCTTCTCTTTTCTTCTCTCTCTCTCTCTCTCTATATATATATATATATATATATTTGCACAAAATTCTAAGAAGAAGAATAGATGCTTTGGGTTTTTTTATAGAGAAAAGTCAAGTAGGAAACTTCCTTGAGAATCTTTGCTAATTATGGTTAGGTTTAGTTAACTTGGATTGCTTTTCACTAACTTAGGTTAAGGAAACTTAGCAACCAAGTTTGGAACATTCTCCTAGGTTTTTGGCCACTTCCAATGTATATATATATATCAAAATAATTTTTTTCATTTAATTATAGGAGAAAATTTGAGTATTTTCACATAGGTTCATTTCTTGACTTTTCGAGCTTTACTCTCATCTTAAACAACTTGGATTTATAACTTTGAGTTCTTATCTTCAATATTAGGGTTTTTATATATACTTGTGTGGTTTTCACTCTATCTCAGGTCTCGGGCTCGAAAAGGTTAAACGGTCGAGCTGGTTCTTCTTACCGAACTTAGGTTCAAGATTTGATTTCTATTGAGATATTCTTTCTTTTCTATTCGTATCTTTGAGTTTGGGTTATTACAATGCAAATGCATAGTTATACTCAAGATGTTTTATGCTAGCACACTAAGTCATGAATGTCACACATCAATGCAAACTCTCTCACGTAATGGATCAACCACTCCCACGGTTCCTAGGTATTCAAATCTAAAGCTCTGATACAAATCTGTCGCTCCCCGATTTATAAATAATAAAACCAGAGTAAAAGATTTGGAAATTTTGCCAAAAAAGATGACCGTTTTTTTTGTAAACAACCCTTGAAAATAGATAATTTATATCCAAAAATATAGCCCTGATGATCCTTCAAGAGAAACTCATTTTAAAACAAAATTTGAATAAAAGCCACCCAACAGAGTCCGCTCGAGCAGACTCCTCACCGCTCGAGCAGTGAGACACCCGAGAGTTCCCTGCCCAAAACTAAACAAATTTTCTATGAGATGGAAGCGGACTCCTCACCACTTGAGCGGTGAGACACCCGAGAGTTTCCTGCCCAAAACTGAAAATTTTTCTATAAGTTGGAAAAATTGTCACTTTTTCTCATTCCTTCGAACATGATTGTAAATAGGCAAAAACGAGAAATAAATTATACGTTTGAAAACGGAACAGCCATCGATCAACACAAGAATTCGGATTCAAACTCAAAATCAAGATACATTACTTAAAGATTTAAAACCTTCAACCCA
>JAUMHN010437261.1:0-11734 GCA_032360265.1 Heliamphora ciliata
AAAACTTATATTCTACAAGTACCTAAAATTTGATCTTCTGTGTATAAGCCGTACTCTACACATCAGATTAAATATTATACAGAATAAATGACTTCCTTGCATAATATTAAAGAAATGATATACATACATCGCTAATTAAAATTCTCATAAAATAGAAAATTAATTTTATTAAAATAAAATCAAATACTAAAAAATATGATTTTCAGTATTCCAACTCTAACACGTAGGACCATGCAAAAATATTTTTAAATTCTTTTAATAAAAAGATTAGTTGTTCACGTTCCTCTAAAGATAGCGTAGAACCAACTTGAACCATTTGTGGATCTTTTTCATTATCAAGATTTATTAAAACAGTTTCTTTGGTTACAGGTTTAACTCACATTTGTTTTTTTCTTTTCGATTAAAAATTTTAATCATTGGGAGGTATCCTCCTCGAATTTGTTAAAATCTTCGGAATTAAGACAAAATATTTTAGACACATCAAAGTTAGCAAAGTCTAATTTCATTTCATTAATTTCAAAAGGGGTTACATCTTGAGACTCAAAACAAAAAGAGCTCGGGATGCCAACAGATGCATTTCCTACTGACTCAGCGTTAACCGACTCGGTAAAGACAGATTCAACAGAGTCGAATTCCAACTAACTTGTTGTATCATGCATAATAAAAGACTCAAAAAACTGACTATTTTTTATTTTAGTTGCATCCATGATAAGTGAGGTGTGATCCGTAGGTGCGTCAGCTTCCATCATTAGAACGTCTTCGTCTTCATCTTCATTTTCTATACGCACCTAGGCCATCACTTTATTGAAGAAAGATCCTAGATCTCCTTCTTCACAAAAATTTTCCCAATCTGTTTACATCTTTTTGGCAAAACCCATCTACCAAATCTTGGCCTCTTCATCACTATCGGATAGCTGATGGCTGAAAAAGATCTCCAGCCCTGGCAACTTCTTGTTGGTCTTCTCTTCTATCCATGGTTCGAGAAACCCGCCGTAAGAAAAATTGTCCCCCCTTTTGATGAAACGGCTATTCAACATCGGCTCATACTTCTCCGTGCTTGATTTTTTCAGTTGTAGCTTGTATCCCAGTCCGTATCCATGGGGATTATGGTTCACCGAGATTGGCTCCGAAATCCCTTGTAGATGCTTACCTAATCCCATGCCTGGAAAGTAGGACATTTCCTTCATCATGACTATGACCTTCAGATTCATATAGCTCCCTTCGTCATTCATCAGAACTTGTACAACCTTGGTTTCGTCAAAATCGAACCCATTTAACCAGAAATCCTCCTCTCCGTGTTGGATCTCAAGAAGTGAGGTAGCGTCATTGAGCGGGGTTAGAAAGCTAGCTTCACCCAATATAGTGATAGTTACTCCCTCTTTGATCAGCTTTACCTTTTGGCATAGAGCAGATGGAACTACTCTAATCGATGGGTTATGCAGCCATGGCCTTTCCAACAGTAGATTAAATGATGTTGGCACATCAAGGACATGAAACACTACTTCACTCTCCAAAGTTCCCACTGTTATAGCGAAAGTCACCAATCCCAAGACATCTATTTACGTGTTATTATATATACTCGTATCCTCTGTGCACTCGGCTTGACGTCTTACGTTTTCAATCTTAGGAAGTAACCAGTTCGTAGCGGGCATACATTGAGGGCGGAACCACTATCGACCAAAACAATCGGTACCCATTTCCCTAGACATTTAACGATTAAATGCAACGGCCTATTGTAGGATGGCCCATTTGCTGAAAAATCCCTGCCACTGAAGGCAATAACACTGGACTGCTTCTCGGGTATAAGCATTCCGACTAGTTGGTCGGGAGAGACATCAATTGGTATGTCTACGCTGTTCAAGCCTTTCAGGATTGCCTGTCGATGTTTGTGGGACGCTACAAGTAACCCCTAGAGGCTCACAATGGCTTGTGTCTTCTTAAGTTGTTTTAGAACTACGTCTTCCTCTTCATTGGTTTGCTTTTATGTTTGCTTCCTTGGTTCCTCTGTGCCCCTATTTGGTTGCCCTTTCTCTAGCTATGCGAGCTTAAAATGCCTTCCGCTCCTTGTTAGATGCTCTATATGCTCTTTAGGCTCCCATAATCCTTCAAATTGGTCAACCATTTCTCGAATCTCGACCACCGAACCGCTTTTCTCTCGGAAGGTCTAGAAATTTTCTCCATTGTTTCCTTCATTTTCCCAGAAATCTTCCTCAATTCCCATTTTGTTTTGTAAAAACCAATCAGACTCTTCACCGATATTGGCCTCTAGCTCAAAGAGTTGCGACAGTGATACCTTATCGAATGGCTCTTCATAATCGTATGGAGGAGGAGGGCCCCACAACTCCCACGGGCCTCAATGGTCACACGATTCTTCGACTATCGGGTGCCATTCCAGCACATCCTCTCCTTCATCGTATTTTATGTCCGTGAATTTCTACTCTATCTCTTCTAACTCCTACAAGTTGTTCTCTTCTTGGTAGTCCTATTCAAGAGAACATAAGATCAGTCCCTCGGGTAAAGGTGTTCTCGGCTTTGGCTCGTGAAAAGGAACCATGTATATAGAAGGATCAAGCGCAAAACTTGCGATTCCTAACAAATTCACTTGGGATGAATTTTTTAGGTGTTCTCGGCTTTGGCTCGTGAAAAGGAACCATGTATATAGAAGGATCAAAAGCAAAACTTGCGGTTCCTAACAAATTCACTTGGGATAAATTTTTTTCTTTCCTTTTTTGCCCCTTCTTTCCCTTGGCTTTTGTACTGATTGGTGGATGTTCTTCCTGCTTACTTTCACTGTCAGCATCCTTCCCCTTCGAGGATTCTCCTCTTTCAAATATTGTTTTTCCTGTTTCTTCTATTTCAAAACTCGGGTTGGCTTCCCCATACCAAGTTGCCCCTCGGTGCCAGGCTGTATCATCACTTGGGACGGTTAGGACATGCCACTTGATGTTGATTTTTGCCGCTTCCAAATCATCTAATGCCTCAAGGCGGGCCTGATCTTCTCACAATCGTCTGATTTCTTCGTCTTCCTCATCATTACTGTTGATAGGGGAGGAACTTCCTCCTCGTAGACGATAAAGATCAGAAAATTATCGAAACCATCATCTATCAAATCCTGAATAAGGTCGTCAAGCAGTAATACTTCTGGATCGGACCGCAGAACTGTAATTGGCGTTGCTTATGTTATGGAAACTATAAATTTCGTGGGATCGAATCCTTCTGATTCTCTTTTAACGACGTTCACATTTTGTTGGTTCGCATGGTTCGACATAGTGTTGGTGGTGACATTCGGTTTCTGAGCAACATTCGATTGAGAAATCACCTTGTTATCTATCAAGTCTTGAATCTCATGCCGGATCTTCATGTAATTGTTGGTTAAATGATCGTGCCCTTGGTGGAAGGCATAGTATTGGGTAGGATTATATCTGGGTGGTAAAGGAATTGGGGGCAGAGTCGGCTCTAAAGGTTTTAAGAGACCCCTTTCAATCAGACAGCTCATGATGGATGTTAAAGGCACAGTGAGTTGGGTGAAGGTTCTCTTTTGGTTTTGGGGTGGATTTTTGGCAGCCGACTGAGCAGATGGGCTAGCTTGATTCAGGTTAGGATTTAGTAAGTTCACATCATAACTTCGGTTCATGGCATTGGTGGCATTATTTTGATTACTGGCATACGATTTTTGAAATGTTTTTTGACTTGGTTCTCCCTTCCCAATTTCCCGAGGTTCTCTTTTGATTACTGGGATAAAAAACCTACTCAAATTTCATCAACGGTTGTGTGATCAGATACTTGCGAAATTACGGCTACAAGTTCTTCACCACCATTCTTATTTGTTCTTTTTCAATGGGCCAATTTGTCATTTTGGCTACCTTAGCCCTCCACTGGGTTAGAAACTCAACAAAATATTCTTTGGCCTCCTACCGGGTGGTCTCGAGTTCCCGAGTGGTGACATCGAGCTGGATGCTATGACTGTACTGATCGACGAATATAGTAGCAATGTCCTCTCATGTTCTTGTCTTTGCAGCATCTAAAGACAGAAACTATTTCTGAGCGGCTCCTAACAAAGACAGTTGGAAAAGCTGGGATTCCAACTGATCACTGATACTCATCGGCGAAAAAGTTCCCACGTACATTCTCAAATGGATCCTCGGGTCCCCGGTCCCGTCAAATTTTTTCATATCTGGCATTTTGAACTTCTCGGGCAGGTTAGCATCAGGGAATAAATAGAAACCCTCGACATCTATCATATAGTCCTTAACTGCTCAGGTTTTTCTCAAAATCTTCTCCAACTTGTCGACCTTATCAGACAAGATCGACTCCTTGGTAGCCAAGATTTTTGGGGTTCTCAGCCGAACATGTTGTACAACTGCTGGTTTGGCTCCATCGGGTCCCACATTATCATTTCAAATATTATCTTCTATACCATCCTCGGGGTCATTCAGAACAAACACATTAGAGTCCGCAAAACTTGGATCTGAACTTAACATTGAGTTTGGATCCTGGCCTGATTTGTTACAGTGGTACTTACTCCTCCAACAATCCGTTGTAATTCCAAAATTGCCCTCATCATGTCAGCCATAGTTAGTTTTGGATCTGCCATCGGTAATCTCAACTGATTAGTACGTCTGAGTCTTCTACTCGGAGATCGGGCCCAAGTACGTGTAGATTCTTCTCTTCTCGACGCTATTATCCCAAGTCTGTGAATTGAAAGGGCTCATGTAAACCGAAAGACTTGTTAGCCGGGCCTAAACTTAAAACAACTCACCCTCAACGACGGATTGGGAGGACAAAAACTAATCCTAATTGAGGTGCTAACTATAGAAACAAATGCATCCATAAAAAAATCACATAACCCTAAAAGGTTTATTAATCCTAGAAGAAGGGTTCTAAGAATCTTTATGCACATGAAAAGGCTGGTAGGTCTTCAAGAATATACCTCTTAATACCAGGAATGGTGCAAGGCATGGTCAAACGGTTGGTAATAACTCTTTTTTCCATATGTATGGAAGCATGAGGCCAGAAAGCTTGCTGGCTTCACCGATATAGTTCTGAGACAGTGAACTGACCAGGGTATCGGGTAGGCGGAGCGGGGGTTTGAGAACTAAGCACGCAAGTATGCAAATGCAAATACCGATGAAAAGTTTACAATAAGAACTATTGATATTTCAAGTTTAGCTCTCTTGTGATTTTATTTGGAAAACTAGTCCTAAGCGGAGTTGCAAGAAAAAGCTGCAGATGTTTTAGGTCTCACGGGGGATGCACCGGATATCTATTATTTTTAGAAAAATATTCTTTTTCTTTTTAAAATAAAAGTCTATGATATTTGAGCACCCTTTTTGAAAAATGGAGTCGCCACTTGATTTTTAAGAAAAATCAAGAAAAACACAAAGAAGACTGTGGGTCTTTTAGGGACATAACTAGAGAAAAAGATGGTTCGGGGGCTAAGGTACCAAAAAAGAAGGTGTTAGGCACTCTTTTCGCCTAACTATGAGATTGGTCTCTACTTTGTCAAAATTGGTTCTTGTTATAATTTTTTTAAAGATAATATATACATAATAGGGGGTTAAAGAGAGTTCAAACAAAATCAATCAACAAAATAAAATCATAACTACGATACCTATGGTTATGCAACTTGATTATTATTTCTAAATATGCCAAACGTATTGTTTGAGTAAAGCAAAGAAAAAAATGTGCGAGTATGCGATAAAACAATCGAGTAAGATTCTAAGGGTCATGTAATAATATTTTTGTCCCTAGCATGCTGTAAATGGGCTATTAGAACAAGCAGAAGAGACTTAAACAACATATTTAAGTTACTGATCATGCACAAAACTCATGGTCATAGTAATAAATGTTGCGGCCATGATAAAAATAGTCACAAAATAGGTAGCCGTGATAAATATAGGGTTATCACAAAGAACCAATAAAAATATCTCACGACCGTAACAAATAAATGTCGCAGCCATGGTTTTTAAGGATACAGAAAGGGTATATACATTGCACAAGGTTTAAAACAGGCTCAAATGAATAGGATATGCATGACAGAGACCAAAACTTATTCGTATTAGGTTATATCTATCATTCTTCATCCATTATACAAGTAATAACTCTAAACAGAATACACAGGATATCAAATATGAATAACAAAATGCTTCAAACACCTTTCCATTAGCCTTACAAAACCTCACGACCTTAACCAAAGGATGTCATGGCCGTAATAAGAAAAGAAAACAAAACACGCTGCCATTATAGTTGCATAATCTCATAATATATAGAAATTGAGGTACATAGAATGGAGATCATATCCCATTTGGTCTAAGAAAGATCTGTTATCCATTATCCAACAGGGAACTTAATAGAGCAATAAAAGGATGGAAAAACTTGAAATAAACAGATAACATAGAGTTTTAAAGAGGGTTTTTGCATTTCTGGCCTTAAAACAAGCTCACGATCATTACAACAGGATATTGCAGCTATGAATATAAAGAGACATAAATGTACAGGCTTTTATAAAAGGTGCATGACTGTGACTGTGAATTTAACAAAACATATGGCCGTGACATAAAAAGGTCGCGGCCATCATGTTTCATAACCTCAGAAAACTTTGAATGTATTCAGTGTTCTTGTGAGCATCGAAACATAATATAAATAACTATAAATATATGAAACAAAGGGGAATGAATACGCTGCTAATAATGAAATGCTTGGAGAAAATAAATATTTATGTTGAAATGAACGATAAACAAGCAATAAAACAATGGAAACTTTATCTGCAACACCCTTATGGGAAGAAGATGAGGGTTTAAGAAGAGTCGTGAGATCCTAAGGTTGACTCGTATGAATATCCATCTCGAATGGCCTCCCGGTGGTGAGAAAACGATACCTCAAAGCCAATATATGTGCTCCAAGAACTCTTCCGAGGCAAGAAAGAACTCGAACGAGACTCGAGAAGTATAGGATGGATGGGAGAATATCGAATGGGAGAATATTTTGATAGAGTTAGGGCCTCCAGGAATTTCTCTCTCTATTTTATGTGCAAATGGACGCTTATTTATAGGCAAGACGAGTAACACAGACCCCTTCTGGGATGCCGCCACCTGTCCAAAAGGGGATAATACTGACAGACGTTACTTTTTTTCTTTTGTACAGTGTAAGGCATTATCTTTATGGTGGTGAAAAGGACAGCTGTGACTTTCAAAAATCATGACCGGAATAAAAACGCAACGGATGTGACAAAGGAAGTCACGGCTTGGTTTAAGATTTTCAAAAAAGGTTATAGCCGTGAGAGTAAGGACACGACCTGTTCTAGAGTTTTCAAAAAAGTGGTGGCCGTGTGGATGCGAATGTCACGGCTTGAAGGTTTTTGTGAGACCCTGCACCTTTTTATTTTTGATATATGTAAATGATGACGTGTTTTCCTTTATGTTATATATTATCGATGCATGATTTCTGTTTTGGAGTTGTAGAACAGCATGTAAATGTGTTTTATACTTTTTCGGACCTTGTTTAGGCTTGTTTGGTTGGCCTTAGAATGCAAAACCGAGACCAAAAACCAGTAGGTTCAAACCCTGGGGTTCGGTCGATTGGGCTGCTATGTTCGGTCGACTGAACCAGTTTTCTTGATTTCGATCGACTGAACTAGGGGGGTTCGGTCAACTGAACTGTGGCTGTCCACGTTTTTCGAGGAGCTTCAGTCGATTGAAGTGGCCTCTTCAATCGACTGAACTGCCTTTTTGGGAAGCTTATAAGTATTCCATCCCCTGGAACATTAGGAAAATGTTTGTTTCTTCCATTCTCTCTGCCTTCTCTCTACATATTTGACCCGTATGAGCCTAATTTTTGACGATCAGCTTGTGGATCCTCGCTATCTACGCTGTTAGCTTCGCGCTCATCCGATCAGATTCTCGTTCTGATGAGGTCTAATTTTTGAGGCGTCGGGGTTTGACCCAACGAGGTAGGATTCTAGACATACTGCTGTTATGGGGGTATTATATGTAATTATACGTATTTTTACTGGGTAGAAAATGCATCAAATGTCATATTTTTTGTTTAAGTCTTGTTTTTCTGATAGAAAGCATGTTGTTAGCTTTTCTTGGCTTATAGTATTGTATGACATGTGGTAATGTGGTTTTTAAAGGGTTTTCTTGAAAACGGTAGAAAATGAGGGTTTTTGATGAAATCTCGACATTTTATGTTTTGGAGGTTTGGAGCTCGCCTTCGGAGTTGAGTCTCAGGTTTTGAAGCATTTTGTTGAAAATAGAAAAAAATATTTTGAAAATATTTTGTTGATCTCCATGTTGATGGATGGATCTATATACATGTATAATGTATTATTTTGAGAAAATATTTTCGTAGTTGAGCTACGATACTATTTTTAGAAGATTATCTACATGTACCGGGATGACGTGTATTTGGCACAAGTTGCCCTCGGTGTAAGTCCAAAAACGTGCGCAGCGTAGGTACTCAGGTCCTTCGGGTTAATCCCTGTAAATTGAGGCAGTTGGGTGCTTAGTTCTTTCGGGTTGTCGCCCGTAAATTAAGCTTTACGTTGTGGTGCTCCGTATAGAACCTGTGTGTATCTAACCGGTCCCATGATGTATGGGGATTAGATACTAGACAAGGGTCTATCGTTGATACCTCTATTGTGTGACGGAGTCGGTACATAGGATCAGATTCTTCTTCTTTTCCACGATAGTACATTCTGTGAGAGAACGATATTTTGGTTACTGATTTCCTTCAACTGTAAAATGTGTTTTGCGTTTTTTAGATGTTTAGTTGTGAAGAGAAATTTATTTTGGAGGTTTGTGAGAAACTTGAAATTTTATGACGTAAAACCTTTTTAGTTTGTGGTTGAGTATACTTCCACTCTATATGATTGCATAATTCCTGTTTTGCAGCTTTGCTGCCTGTTGTATTAGGCTTCGGCTCACGGGTGAGATTTTTTGTATAAAACCTTTTTCAGGTAATGATGTGGATGATGATCTCGTGTAGATCTAGTGATGCTCGTGATGATGGATGATAGAAGATTGTAGTAGTTTTTCTTTTTGGTATGCCTGTTCTTGAAGGCAAGTTTTGTATGCCATAAGGCGATATGATGTACGCATATTGGAACTGTATGCCTTTGTTTATAAGAGATATCTTTTGTTGGGTATTGTATTGTTTTCAATAGGAGGTTTTGAATATATGAAAATCTGTATTTTTATAAAAACTGGTGTTTGGTGGATTTTCACGTGACCTTGGGTTTTGGGGCATGACAACTTGGTATTAGAGCTCTAGGTTCGAATACCTAAAAGCCGTGGAAAGAGGGTTTATCACCTGGTGAGCTTGATTGTATATGCTTGCTTGTATGTGTTTAAACGTTGGTTTCTAACATGTTAATAGCTTTCTGAGCATGATCATTGTGTATACGTGTATATGGAGGTTGAATCTCAGGATCGACTAGTCTTGTCTTCGGGCGTTTGGTTAAACATATTTGGAAGCCAAGTTAGATGCCTGTTTGGCCGACGTGTATTCTAGCAAGGAATCTGAATACGTTATCCAAATTGGCGCGTCGGTCTTGTTAGTTCTCCTCGGTATGTGAGATGTGTTTGCATAATTTTATGTGGCTATGTGATATCATGATTATGTGCTTATATTTCGTAGTAGTATGTTGTAGGAAAGCTTATCCTATTTATATTGATTCCTGTAGAATTATGTCCACGCGGGGAGTGCGGGGAAGGGGTCGTGGCCGAGGCCGTGGCCGAGGTTGCGCTTATGTTCAGGTTTCAGAGGAGGGAGACGTTCATGCCCCACAGGAACAGTGGGCGGTGCTGACGTTGTCCAGGAGATGCTTGCCACTATGCGAGCTATGGCAGAAGCAACCAAGGCTAGTGTACGGGTTCCTGAGCCAAGGGCTTCTGTGGCCATGCGAGAGTTTCGGCGGTTGAATCCTCTAACCTTTGCTGGGGAGTGAGACCCAAAGGTGGCTACTAAGTTGTTAGAAGTGACCACGACTATCTTTGAGTGGTTAGAAGTGACCGCGACATTCCAACTGCGGGAAGATGCTAGAGAGTGGTGGAAGTTCGCCAAGACTACTGTGGATGAGACGTGGGCTACTTTAACGAAAGTCTTCTTAGAGAAGTATTTTCCGAGATCTTCGAGAGATACTTACCGAGAGGAGTTCCACTCCCTAGTTCAGGGGAATCTGTCTGTGGTCCAGTATGAGGCCAAGTTTGCGAATCTGTCACGATTTGCACCAGAGATGGTATAGATAGAGGAGTTGCGTACTCGAAGGTTTGAGAGGGGACTTCGACTTGCTATCAAGGATAGGGTTGTAGCTCTAGATGTGGAGGTGTACATCAAGCGGGTGAAAGCAGCTATCCGGTTAGAGAACTCGTTGGCAGATAGCCGCAGGATCAAAGAGGGTAAGAACTAGCAGGGCAGTGGAGATACACAGTCTCAAGGGCATAGGAACAAGCGCTAGAGGTCGTCTGGACCTAGTTCTCATTTTCCTGCATCTTATCAGCCGAAGTTGTTTGCACCTACACTTTTAGTGGCCTCGACAGGAATGCCAGAGTAGAGAGGGTTGATCTATTATCACTGTGGACAGCCGGGACATCATACAATAGAGTGCCAGCAGAAGGGCCAGGCTCAGAGTTCAGTGCCCGTCCAGTCACAAGCAAGGGACCCACCTATCTGTTTCGGGCGTGGCCAGTCTAGGCACTTTCGTAGACTGTGTCCCAGAGAGGGGAATGTCCAGGATGCGAGAGGAGGATCAGTTGCTTCGTCTGTACAGAGAAGACAGGCTCCGCAACAGCCTAGGGCTCAGACTTCTAGGTTTGCAGAAGGAGGTGCTTCGTCTCAATCAGTGAGGCAGCCATCGACTCAGGGTTACGGTGAATAGACCAGGCTGCCACAGGCCAGAGCTTATGTTCTTGCGGATGACAGTGCTTCCAAAGCACCAATTACGTCTGATGCAGCAGTTATTCCAGCCATGATCAGAGGTACTCTTCTAGTCTTTAGATCATGGGCTAGTGTTCTTATAGAAACGGGAGCATCACATTCGTTTATATCCTCTTCATTTATGTCTACATTGGGATTGGAAATGGACTGGTTAGGTAGTACCTTGTGTATGGAGACCCCAGTTAGTGGGAGTGTGACGCTGAGCCTTGTTTGTAGACCCTGCGTGCTGGAGGTCGTCGGTCGTTGTTTAGAGTTTGATTTTATCATTGTAGACATGACCACATTTGATGTCATCCTAGGGATGGACTGGCTAACTACCTACCTTGCCTATATAGATTTTGACCGACGGAGAGTGTCGATCTGTACACCAGAGGGTGGCTGCTTCTACTTTGTGGGTGATCTGGATGAGGGCTTGGTGTCTGTTCCAGATGCCGCGCGAGTTCGAGGGAACTTGGGTTCTCTCTTTTCTACTCTCATATTGGATGTGCCAGATGAGGTTCGAGAGGAGTTACCCCCTGTGGTGTGTGACTATCTGGACGTCTTTCCTGACGATCTGTTTGAGTTGCTACCGAGCCGTGATGTGGAGTTCTCCATTGATCTTGTTTCAGGAACTGCTCCTATCTCTATGCCATCATATCGCTTTGCACCTGCTGAGTTGTGAGAACTTAAGGTGCAGTTGCAGGAGTTGCTGAACAAAGGGTTTGTACGACCGAGTATATCGTCGTGGGGAGCACCAGCTTTGTTCGTGAAGAAGAAGGATGGGTCGTTGAGACTATGTATAGACTACAGAAAGCTGAAC
>JAUMHN010437272.1:0-11733 GCA_032360265.1 Heliamphora ciliata
GGGTGTTCGAGGGTGTCGAACGGGAGTTTAGAGGCTTCGAATCGGGGTTTGGGGGTTGAAACCCGTAGCTCGAAATCAAGTTTCGCCGAGGTTCAGTCGACCGAACCATGGGGTTCGGTCGATCGAAGCTTGGATCTTGGGTTTGGTCGACTGGACCATGGGGTTCAATAGACTGAACAGTATGTTTTGGCGTTTTGTGAGATTCCAGTAGGGTGTTCGGTCGACTAAAGGTTGGGGTTCGATCGACTAAAGTCCTGGGCTGTATGTTGATGGTTCGGTGGTTGGGTTTTGGTTTCCAATTGGTGTCCTTTGGTATTCAATTGATTAGTTGATTCAAATACCTTTGGGCCCCTTTTGAGGTTCGATTGGTGGTGTTATGGTTTTGGGGGTCGTGTGGTGACCTCGGGTGTTTCTGTGATGCCGTCCTCGGGTGTGACATGCATGGTTGGTTTTAGGTTTTATGGCACGGCTGTGAGAGTATTGGTTATGTGCGCAACGTGGGGGTTCGTGGTTGGGTATGGAGTATGTTTGAGCTCTTGATCCTTTTGCGGAAAAAGGTGGTGTTCGTAACCTCGTGGTTTGAGGGGTTGGTGTTGGCCTTCGGGTTTGGCTTGGTTGTCCTTGTGAGTGGATGTCGATTTGTTTTGGCAGGTGGCATTGTGATGTATTGTTATACATGGTTATGTGCATTTATAACTGTTTATTTATGTACGAAATATGTAAGTGAATTACATAAGGTGATATCGTTATGTGTAACGTGGTTTATGCTCTGAAATCTAGAGTTTTATAGGCATGTGACGTGGTTTGTGGAATGTCGTGTTGATACATGTAATATGCTTTAAATCCCGGTTTAGAGTTGCATATGTGTATGAAATGGATTAGATGAATCTGTGATCTAGTAGTCGTAAATCCTGGTTAATGATGCACGTGTGCGTGTGTGGGTGTATGAGGTAGGCTGCGAAAGCCGGCGTGTGTGCGATTGGGGCTGCGGTAGTCCTTCGGTTAAAGTCTGAGAAGATGCATTAGTTGGGGCAGTAGTCCTTCGGTGAAAGTCCGAGAAGATTCATGGATTCATGCATTGCATGTACTCCGGTGGGTGGAGGGATCACTTTGTTGTCAATTAAATCTTGAATTTCATATCGCAGCCGCATGCAATTGTTAGTCAGATGTCCATTCCCCTGGTGAAAGGCGCAGTCTTGGTTAGGATTGTATCGGGTGGGAAAGAATTTGGAGGCAGAGTCGGCTCCAAAGGCTTTATGAGGCCCCTCTCAATTAAACGGCTCAGGATGGATGTTAACGGTACGGTGAGTTGGGTGAAGGTTCTCTTTTGATTTTGGAGTGGATTTTGGGCGGCCAGCTGAATAGATGGACCTTCCTGATTTGGATTGGGGTTTAGCAAGTTCACTTCGTGACTTCGGCTCACTACATTGGCGGCATTATTCTGATTACCAGCATACAATTTTTAGACCATTTTTTGACTCGGTTCTTCCTTTTTAATATCTCCGAACTGTAGAGCATTCTCTATTTGTACCCTCACATCAAAAATCTGCTCAAATGTCATCAATGGCTGCGTGATCAGATACTTGTGGAATTGAAGTTGCAGGTTCTTCACCACCATTCTTACTTGTTCTTTCTCAGTGGTAACTCGTCATCATAGCTGCTTTAGCCCTCCATCGGGTTAGGAATTCCACAAAATATTCTTTGGCTTCCTGTCGAGTGGTCTCAAGCTCCTGAGTGGTAACATCGAGCTGGATATTGTAGTTGTACTAATTGACAAATGTGGTGGTAATGTCCTTCCATGTTCTCTTCTTGGCAGCATCTAAAGACTAAAACCATTTCTGAGCGGCTCCTGACAAAGGTTGCTGGAAAAGCTGGGCTTTCAACTGGCCATTAATACCTATCGGCGACAAAGTCCCCACATACATTCTGAGATGAATCCTTGGATCCCCGGTCCCGTCAAATTTCTCCATATCAGGCATATTGAATTTCTCGGGAAGTTTAGCATCGGGGATGAGACAAAATCCCTCGACATCCAACATATAGTCTTCGACACCTTGGGCTTTTCTCAAAATCTTCTCCAACTTATCAACCTTATCAGACAAGATTGATTCTTTCATGGCTAAAATTTTTGGGACCCTCGGTCGAACAGGCTGTGCAACAGCTACTTGATGAGCTCCCTCAGGTCCTACATTATCATCCCAAATATCATTTCCTACTCCGTCCTCTTGATCATTTAGAACAACCACATTGGGCTCAATGACCTGATTTTGTAAGGCCTGAATCTGAGCCTAACACTGTGTTTGAAGCCTAGCTTGATTCGTCATAGCAGTACTATCCCCTTCAACTGTCCGTTGCAATTCTAGAATTACCCTCATCATGTCAGCCATGGTCAGTTCTGGGTCTGGCGTTGGAAATCTCAACTGGCTAGTACGTCTAAACCTTCCACTCGGATCTATCTGAAGTTATGATCCTGGGCCTCTAAACTGAAAGGAATTACACAAATCGAAAAACTCATCAGCCAGGCCTAGCCTCAAAGCAACTCATTCTAAAAAATGGACTCATACAAACCGAAAAACTCCAACATAAACTCAAAATAGCTCTCCCTCAATGACAGATCGAGAAAACGAAGGCTAACCCTAATCGAGATGCTACTATACAAACAAAAGCATCCATAAAAAGAAAATCACATAACCCTAGAAGATTTATTGATCCTAAAACAAGGGTTCTAAGAAGCTATATGCTCATGAAAAAGCTGGTAGGTCTTCACTCAGTGTACCTTCTGAATAGACTTAAGAATATACCTCCCAGTGCTAGGAATGGTGTAAGGCATGGTCAAACGGTACGCAATAACTCTTTTTGCCACATCTATGGAAGCATGTCGCCAGAAAGCTTGTTGGCTTCCCCGACATAGTCTTGAGACAGTGAACTAACCGAGGTATCAGGTAGGCGGAGTGGGGGTTTAAGAACCAAACACAAAAATATGCAAATGCAGATGCGAATGCCGATGAAAAAGTTTATAATAAGAACCATTGACATTTCAAGTTAAACCCTCTTATGATTTTTTTTTTGAAAAATCAGTTCCCAGCGGAGTCGCCAGAAAAATTATAGGCATTTTTGGAGATTGGGAGGAGAAATGCACCGGATATCCATTGTTTTTAGAAGAATGTTCCTTTCCTATTTAAAATGAAAAATCTAAGATATATAAACGCACTTTTAAAACAAAATGGAGTCGCCACTTGATTTTTGAGAAAAACCAAAAAAAATAAAAGAAGGTTGCGGGTCTTTTAAAAGCATAACTAAAGAAAAAGAGGGTTCGGGGGCTAAGGTACGAGAAGAGAAGGTGTTAGGCTCCTTTCGCGTCCAACCGTAAGGTTGACCTCTACATTGTCAATGTTGGTTCCTATTATAAACTTTTTTAAAGGTAACATATAGAAATGGGAGGTTGAAGAGAGTTCAAACAAAAATAAACAACAAAACAAAACCTAACTACGATTCTCAGGGTCATGTGATTTGGGTATTATTTCTAAATATGCCACATGTATAGTTTGAGCAAAGCAAAGCGAAAAACATGGAAGTGAACAGTAAAATAAACAAATAAAGACCTATGGGACATGCAACAAAGTTTCGATTTTTAACATGCTATAAATAGGATATACAGAACAAAATAGAAAAGATTAAAACACTATTTCAAGCTACTGGATATGCATAAAACACACTTCCATAGCAACACATGTCGCGGCCGTGACAATTATAGGGTTACCGCGACAAACATGATAAATAAAACCTTACGGTCGTGACAAACGAAAGTCGCAGCTGTGGTTTTTAGGATTCCAAAAAGGGTATGGAGGTAAAGCGAGGACCAAAAAGGGGCCCAAATGTGTAAGATAAATAGGACAGAGGCCATGGCCTATCAATCTTAGGCTAAATCCCTCATCCTTCATCCTTCATGCAATGAAAAACACTAAATAGAAAGTACTGGATACTACGGATGGAAAAAAAATGCATGAACCCATCTCTCATGTCACTGGATTCCAAAAATCATGCGGCCGTAGCCAAGTCAAAAGAGCGGCCGTGACAATCACAGAGGTAAAACTGACGACCATGATAACAACATATGGCGGTCAGCACTTTATGGCTTATAAAATATACGGCCGTGGGTATTTAAGGTCACGGCCGACATATTCTAGGTCCACATTAGGTACTAAAATGAAAGCATAAAGAACAAGGATCATAACCACTGATCTAGTGTTAGATCTACCGTTCATTGCCCCTCAAGAAAGAAAATAAGGGTACAAAAGAAAGAATACATATCAGAACAGTAAAGAGAAAAAGAAAACTGTAAAGCATAAATATCACGAAAGTTTTAAAGACATCATCACACTCTTAGCCCATGACAAAGGTTACGGCCTGGGTAAAGGAATATCACAGTTGAACTATTCATAGGCATAAAGGTGACGACCTGGTATAAGAACCTCACAATCGTTACTATTTCTAATAAAAAAGATGGCGGCCCAGCATGACACTTCACGGCTGTTACTATAGGTGAAACAAAACAAATCTCATGGTCATTTCATTGAAAGGTCACGGCCATTGGTTCTGTAAAACCTTAGAACAAGCAGAAATGAAAATGTACGGAACAGAGACCATAGCTCATTTAATCTAAGCTAGATCTACTATTCATCACTTCTCAAGAAAGTAAACTGAGATGCATGAACGTTAAGCAGAATAAAAACAAGACAGAAGAATATGAAATAAAAGGAGATCAAAGGGTTTTGAAAGCGTTTCTTTACATCTTTAGCCTAAAAGGAATATCGTGGCCTGGGAAAATGAACCATACTGTCGTACCTTGTATAAGTCTAAAAATGACGACTTGGTATAGGAACCTCACGGCTGTTACTATTTTCGATAAAAAAGATGGTGTCCCAGCATGGCACTTCATAGCCGTTACTATGGGTGAAACAAACATCACGGCCGTGTCATTGAAAGGTCGCGGCCGTTGGTTTTGTAGAACCTTAAAAAACTTCAAATGTGTCCCGTGTGCTGGTGAGTATGAAAACATAACAGAAACAATAGTAACTATACGAAGAAAAAAAATTGTAAACGAACTGAATATAATTAGAACTTAAGAAAAATGATGCTTGTATAGAAATAAATGACAACAAAACAATAGAAACCTCACCCACGACACCCTCGGAGGAAGAAAATAAGGGTTTAGAGAAAAGTCGTGGTTCCTAAGGTTACCTCGTGTGTATATCCGCCTTAAATGGTTCCTCGGGGGTGTGAATAGGAGGTCTTCAATCCAATACAAGCTCCAAGGACTCCTCCAAGGCAAGCAATGTGAGACCCTGGCCCGTTTTCTTTTTTGGCATTTTTCGACGTGCGTTTACCGTTTTTGTTTTTGCATGTTCATACATGTTTTTATGCATGTTCGGGTTTAGATACGCATGCGGGGTTGGTTGCCAGGGCCGTTGGGCGTTGTGCTGCGGGTTAAAAAAAAAAGAAATTTTCGTGGCCTATAAATATCTGGAGTTAGATATTTTCAAATGATATTTTTAAAACTTCTCCGCTAAGCTTTCTTTTTCTCTCTGCCTTCTCTCTAACTTCTCGGGGGCTCGAGGCTCGATTTTCGATGATCCAACAGTGGATCCTTGCTATTAGCACAGTGGGCTACGCCTTCATCTAGACAGAATTTTATTTTGACGAAGTTTATTTTTGCACGTAGATTGAGGTGTTGAGTTTTTAACTCACTGAGGTAGGATCCTAGACTCTCATGTCTTATAAGGGTGCTACGTGTAATCATTTGTGTTTTTACCGGTTAAAAATGCATGAAAAATTGATTTATGTTTCAAACAATCAGGTTTTGGTTCAAAACCATTTTTGCGTTGTTTCCGGTTGGGTGAACCGGGTTTTGAGGTTTTTCGTTCGGTGATTCTTGATATTTTGGACTCGTGTATGTTCGTGGGTGTTAAAAATATGCGCATTGGTAGGTTTATGTGTGTTTTAAAGCATCATAGTGAGTGGTGGAGAGTTTTTGGGCTTAGAATAGAAAACAGGAAAAATCTGGGCTGTTCTCGGGCATCTGGGCGCTCGAGCACCTGTCTGTCCGCTTGAGCAGATTGGCTGCATAGGGCCATTTTCTTTTGATCATATCTCCCTCGTCTCGACTCGAAATTGGGTCACTCTTTTACTCAAATTGAAACCCTGAAAGTCTTCTTTCCAATGACACCTCTCTCACAATAAAATTTTTTTTGTAGAAAAAGTTATGATCAAAAGAGTGAGGGTATTTCAAAATTTCTTAACCATTTTTCACCGATTTGGCAAAAGGTTATTTTTCATCCTTATTGGCCCTTTTTATCAAGTTTCTTGTTTCATGGGGAGTCATGGGTTTGTTTTGGGCCCATGGGGGCGTTGTGGGCTTGTGTTGGGCGAGTATGGGCGTCGTGGGTTTGTGTAGGTCACGTGTGGGCATCATGGCTTTGTGATGTGTTTGTGATTGGCTCTCCTCTAGTGGGTCTTAGTCAATGGAATTATGGGGTTCTATTGATTGAAATCATAAAGAGGGGTGTTAGTCATTTTTCGTTTCGGTTGGTTGTAGTGGGCTATCGTTGTTTGTTATTGTTGTCGTCCTCGGGGATGAGGTGGGATGTTCTAGTGTAGCATTGATGCGCGTGTGTGTGAGTGGTGTTTGTGCATGATTAGATGCGGGTTTTTGGTGCACGGTTGTGCCCGTGGTGGTTCGTGCATCGTTGCATGCCAGGTTTTGGTTTTATTTCTTGGCATGGGTTTCCTCCCAGCATTGATCGCTCGAGTGGTAATTGTGCGCTCGAGCGGGCTGGTGGCCAAGGGTTAGGTCAGTGGGTTACCGCTCGAGCGGTGGATTTGCGCTCGAGTGGGGTTGTAGCAGTGTGCTATGTCAGTAGCGGACCGCTCGAGCCGTGGTTAAGCGCTTGAGCGCTTAAGTGATGTTGGCCTTTGGGTTAGGCTTAGTTTTATAGGTTATTGGTTGTCCATGTGAGTGGATGTCGGGTTATCTGGCGGGTGGCGTCATGATGTGAAGTTATTTATGGCTATGTGCGTTTTATAACTAGCTATGTGCATTTATAGCTCTAGTTTATTTATGTATGGATCATATAGAGAAATTACATGGCTTGATATCATTACGTGTAACGTGGTTTCACGCTTTAAAACTCAGAGGTTCTATAGGCATGGATATGTGCGATATGAGGAACGGATGCATATGACGCATGTTGCATGGGTTGTAAGTGTTATATGAGTCGAGTGTATTGCATGCGACGTGGTTTGTGAAACGTAGTGACAGTACGTGGCTTTATGCATTTAAACCCTGGTTTAGTATGCATGTGTTGATTTGGTGTTATCCCGTGGTTTTGGCATGTGTAAGGATGCCTGTTGATATGTAGATTCGTATTTATATTACATATGTGGGGCGAATTTTGGTTCCTCTGTGACAGTTCGTAAAGATACATATGAGAGGCAGATAATGGTCCTACGATGAAAGTCTGTAAAGATATCTGTTGGCTCTGGTCAACAAGGCATTAATTACGGCGGATAATGGTTCTACGGTGAAAGTTCGTGAAGATGTGCGATGAGGGCAGATAATAGACCTTTGGTAAAAGTCCGTGAAGATGCATAGGTTGCGTGCGTTGAGTGTGTTGCACAGGTTATGTGCGTTGCGTGTGTTGCACGAGTTGCATACACGGATGGCATGTGTTGCATTAGATGGGGGCTACGGTCCTTCGGTGAAAGTTCAAAAAGATACATGGATTGCATGATCTGCATTATGGGATGGATAAACCAAATTTCAAATTATTTTTGACAATCGTGTGAATCGCGATCTAAAAACCATTTTCATATTATTTTCAAGGCACCTGTGAGTGAGTCAAAAGATGGTTTGTATCCTCGCTTTCCCATTTGTATGTGAAAATTGTTTTAAAGAATTGAAATAGAGTCTAAAATTGCACCTCGTTTTCTTAGCATGTTTAGCTTATATTGCATGTGCTTGTCTAGTATCTGCTAAGCTTTGGCTCACGGTGTGGGATTTGATTTTCTTCAGGTACCGGTCACGCAGGTTGATATGGGTTTGCTGGAGAGGTAGAAGAGCTGTAGTCTTCTTTTTTTATTCTTTCTGTATCATGTATGTTTGCATGTTTTTTCGGTGTTAGAACCGTGTAATGTAAGCCGTTTGGCGTTTATATAAAATGCATGTATGTTTTTATATTGAGAGTGTATTCTCGGGTTAAGCGTTATGTTTGGTGTCGATGGGTGTTTCACGTGACCTGGAGTTTGAAGCATAATAGATTGGTATCAGAGTTCTGGGTTCGAATACCTAAGAGCCGTGGGAAGAGGGTGTATCACAGTGTGAAGTTGATTACGTGTGCTTGATTGCATGTGTTTAGATGCTTAGATAGCATGAACGTGTTGATGTGTTAAGCATGAGAATGTTGTGTATATGTGAGCCTGGGAGTTGAACCTTGGGATTGACTAGTCCTGTCTTTGGGCATTTGGATTCACAAACTTGGGAGCGAAGTTAGAAACGCATTTAGCTGACGTGATTTCTAGCAAGGAATCCGAGTAGGTTGTCCAGATTAACGCGCTATTCTTGTAGGTTCTCCTCGGTACATGGGGTTTGTTTAGCATGAACCTATGCGGCTTTGTGTTAGTATGCTTATGTGGTTAGTGTTTATGTTCATGCGATGTGTTGCGTCTTATGTTCTTTCATATAGACCTGATGTTTGCGCGGATAGGGCGAGGTGGTGTTTGTGGCTGTTGCCGTGGGTTTGGAGTTGGTGGTGGACTCCGTTGGTGGTGTGCTGTGTTGAGACAGCGGTTGGTGAGGATGCAAGGTTGGGGTGAGTTGTAGATCCTGTGTCTTTGAGATAGTTAGCCGTTGTTTAGGATGCCTGACCTTGTTTGACTATATCTTAGGAATGGTTTGGTTGACCATCTCTTATGCTTGTGTCAATTGCGATCGACGATTTGTTTCCTTTTGACCTTGTGATGAATTTCGGGGATGAAATTCCTTTAAGGTGGATAGAGTTGTGAGACCCTGATCCGTTTTCTTTTTTAACGTCTTTCGACACGCGTTTATCATTTTTGTTTCTGCATGTTCATACGTGTTTTTATGCATGTTCGGGTTTAGATATGCGTGCAGAGTTGGTTTTCGGGGCCATTGGGAGTTGTGATGCAAGTTTTAAAAAAAAGATATTTTCATGGCCTATAAATATCTGGAGTTAGATAATGTCAAATGATATTATTAAAACTTTTCTGCTAAGTTTTCTTTTTCTCTTTGCCTTCTCTCTAACTTCTCAGGATCCCGGGGCTTACTTTTCGACGATGCAACAGTAGATCCTTGCTATTGGCATAGTGGGCTACACGTTCATCCAGACAGAATTTCATTCCAGTAAAGTTCATTTTTGCACGTAGATCGAGGCATTGAGTTTTTAACTCACTGAGATAAGATCCTAAACTCTCATGTCTTATAAAGGTGCTACGTGTAATCGTGTGTGTTTTTTCCAGTTAAAAATACATGAAAAATCAATTTATGTTTCAAACAATCGCGTTTTGGTTCAAAACCATTTTTGCGTTGTTTTCGATTGGGTGAAGCGGGTTTTGAGTTTTTTCGTTCGATGATTCTTGATGTTTTGGGCTCGTGTATGTCCGTGGGTGTTAAAAATATGCGCATTGGTAGGTTTATGTGTGTTTTGAAGCATCATAGTGAGTGTTAGAGAGTTTTGGGGCTTATAAAAGAAAACAGGAAAAATCTAGCCTATTCTCGGGCGTCTGGGCGCTCGAACGCCCGTCTGTCCACTCGAGCGGACTAGCTGCGTAGGGCCATTTTCTTTTGATCATATCTCCCTCGTTCGGACTCGGAATTGGGTTGTTCTTATTCTCAAATTGAAGTTTCGGAAGTTTTCTTTCCAATGACACCTCTCTCACAATAAAATTCTTTTTGTAAAAAAAGTTATGACCAAAAGAGTGAGGTATGTCAAAATTTCTTAACTATTTTTCACATGTTTTTTGCCAAATGTTTGGCAAAAGGTTATTTTTCATCCTTATTGGCCCTTTTTATCAAGTTTCTTGTTTCTTAGGGCATCGTGGGTTTGTTTTGGACCCATAGGGGCATTGTGGGCTTGTGTTGCGCGAGTGTGGGCGTCGTGGGTTTGTGTAGGGCACGTGTGGGCATCGTGGGTTTGCGTTGGACGTGAATGGGTCCGTGTTAGCCGTGTTGGGTGTGTGTTGGTCTAGGTTGTGATGTGTTTGTGACTGGCTCTCCTCTAATGGCTCTTAGTCAATGAAATTATGGGGTTCTATTGATTGAAATCATGAAGAGGGGCGTTAGTCGTTTTTTATTTTGGTTGGTTGTGGCGGGCCGTGGTGGTTTGTTGTTGTTGTCGTCCTCAGGGATGACGTGGGTTGTTCTAGTGTGGCGTTGATGCGCGTGTGTGTGAGTGATGTTTGTGCATGGTTAGATGCAGGTTTTTGGTGCTCGGTTGTGCCCGTGGTGGTTCGCGCATCGTTGCATGCTAGGGTTTGGTTTTGTTTCTTTGTTTGGGTTTCCTCCTAGCGTTGATCGCTCGAGCGGTGGTTGTGCGCTCGAGCGGGCTGGTGGCCGAGGGTTGGGTCGGTGGGTGACTGCTCGAGTAGTGATTGTGCGCTCGAGTGGGGTTATGGCAATGTGCTATGTCAGTAGGGGACCGCTCGAGCGGTAGTTAAGCGCTCGACCGCTTGAGCGATGTTGGCCTTCGGGTTATGCTTGGTTTTGTGGGTTGTTGGTTGTCTATGTGAGTGGATGTCGGGTTAAATGTCCAGTGGCATCATGATGTGAAGTTATGTATGGCTATGTGCGTTTATAACTAGCTATGTGCATTTATAACTCTAGTTTATTTATGTACAAATCATGTAGAGAAATTACATGGCTTGATATCATTACATGTAACGTGATTTTACGCTTTAGAACTCATAGGTTTTATAGGCATGGATATGTGCGATATGAGGAATGGATGCATGTGGAGCATGTTGCATGGGTTGTAATTGTTGTGTGAGTCGCGTGTGTAGCATGCAACGTGGTTTGTGAAACATAGTGATAGTACGCGGCTTTATGCATTTAAACCATGGTTTAGTATGCATGTGTTGTTTCGGTGTTATCCCGTGGTTTTGGCATGTGTAAGGATGCCTGTTGATATGTAGATTTGTATTTGTATTGCATATGTGGGGCGAATTTTGGTTCCTCTGTGAAAGTCCGTAAAGATTTGTATTTGTATTGCATATGTAGATTTGTAGATTTGTGAATGAATGTATGAATATTGTTCCTATATAATGTTCATTATATCTTCATCATATGCCCTTTAATGATTTTGGCTAAAAATGTGCTGGATATAAAATTTGATATATGCTTGGATAAATCACTTTCCATACACATTCACTATTTTACGCAAACTACAATAAATTCTGAATGCTTCTGGATCTCTTGTGCAAATTATATAAAAAATTACATATTTTCACTCTGTTGTATGCCTAGCTGATATAATTTCTATTATTGTTTAAGGTATATTGATAAGGGGAGAACCCTTATTGAAAATCTTTTTAAACTGTTTTCTAAAAAATGGTAATATGGTTGTAATCATCAAAAAAGAGAAGATTGTTAGCCCAATGGCTTTTTAATTTGATTTTGATGATTTTTATAATTCATTTTCTAAGAATAAATGATTTTAAATG